>PVIU01018954.1:0-37687 GCA_004026605.1 Ondatra zibethicus
GAGAAGGGAGAAGGGAAGGACTGGGGAGAGCTTGGAGGAGTGGGAGGGTGGAGATGGAGGAAAGGTGGATATTGGACAAGGAAATAATCTACATTAAGGCAGTCATTTTAAGATTGGCAGGAGACTTGGCTCTAGAGGGGATCCCAGGTGTCCACGGGGATGTCCCCAGCTAGGTACTTGGGCAGCAGAGGAGAGGGTGCCTGAACTAGCCTTGTCCCATAGTCACATTGATGAATATCTTGATCATCATCATAGAAATTTCATCTGATGGATGGAGATAGAGACAGAGATCCACATTCACATCAGAGCAATGGACTGAGCTCCCAAGGTCTAGTCGAAGAGCAGAAGGTGGGAGAAGATGAGCAAGGAAGTTAGGACCATGAGGGGCTGGTCCACCCACTGAGACAGTGTGCCTGTTCTAATGGGAGCTCACCAAATCCAGCTGGACTGGGACTGAATGAGCATATGATCAAACCAGAGTCTCTGAATGTGGCTGCCAATGGGGGCAGACTGAAAAGCCATCAACAATGACACTAGGACCTATCTCTTCTGCATGTATTATCTTTTTGTGAACCTAGTCTACTTGGATGCACACCTTCCTAGGCCAGGATGGAGGGGGGAGGGCCTTGGACTTCCCACAGGGCAGGGTACCATGCCCTCTTTTAAGGAAGCAGGGGGAGGGAGGAGGAGTAGGGGGGAGTGGGGGCGGCGGACTGGGAGAAGGGGAGGAAATGTAAAGTTTTTATGAATGAAAAAAATAAAAGAATATGAAAAAAATTCTTTCTAAGAGCCATTGTACAAACTATTGACACAAGATGGGGTTGTTTAAAATTGCTTGTGGAAGAATTTTCCAGTGCCTTTGAACAGGATGAACATTATTATGAGTAAGCACTTTGAAGGCAAGTTTTTCTTTATCCTGTTCATGTAAAGGTATAATAACAAAGTAATCTTTTAAATCAATCACTAAAATAGTTCATTTCCTAGGTAATAAAGAAGGAGAGGGAATTCCAGGCTGTAAAGAGCCTATTGTCTGCATCACCTTATTTATGGCTCTCAAATCTGTTAACATTCTCTATTTTCCAGATTTTTTTTAATGATAAATATAGGAGATAATTCCAAGGACTGGTCTATTCTTCAATATTTTGAGCATTTAGCTGCTCCTGTGCTAGCTGTCTTAGTTTCTGTAATTTGTATGATGTCAAAGTTCATTGTTCCACCCACACAGGTTTGTCAGCCATTTTATAGGTAGGGGTAGTTTTACCCTTGAAAACTAACAACTGTTGTGTCCTGCTCATCTACAACTTGAATTGTCAGTCTCTGAGTGCTCTTGATAAAGCTTTTACACAGAAACTATATTAATTACATCGCTGTATAACCAATGGCTCAGGCATATTCCAAGTTAGCTCTTACATCTTAAATAAACCCATTTTTATTAATCTATGTATTGCCACAAGGCTGTGACTTACTGGTAATATTCTGGCATCGCTCTCCTTTGATGGCTATATGGTATCTCTTTGAATCCACCAATTTTCTCTATCTCTGGTCAGATTTTCCATCTGCCTTTACTCTTCTAAGCCATTGGCCAAAACAGCTTTATTCATCTACCAATAAAGCAAGATATATACAGAAGGACATCTCCATCATCTTCCCACTTCTGTCTAACTTAAAAGTTAAAATTAGTTTTAATTTTAACAGGGTAAGCATTACATATACAAAACTGTTATAAAAGAAAAATTATAGTTAAAATATTTAGTCAACTTACATTTGGCAAATTAAGGTAAAGTCTCTCATCTACCCTATCTTTGTGAATCTCAATTTTTATATCTAATTTGCACACACCATAGCTAGGGAAAACTATAACGATATAGATTACTTGGGTGTTGGAGTTTGGGAAATAAAAGCATATTCTCCATTTATACTAAACAAGTGGGCCTGAGATGGATTAAAAAAAATTCTAGCTAAGGACAAAACAATGACTAAGCAAGAAAGGAATCCAGTAAAGAATATTTCTCTGTGAAAAAATAATAATATCTTTTAATGTTTTTCTCAGAAGCATTCTTCATTTTATGGTTTGTTTTTGAGATAGGAGGAACATTAATCTGTGTTTTCCATTGCTGCAAGAAATCATGTCCCCATAAATTCATGGGTGTATGAGCCACATATGGCTTTAATTTTTCTATTTGTCCTTCTGACCCTAGACACTCAACCCACATTGCACTTAGTTTTACCTGAGATAAAGATCCAAACCCTAGAAGCTGAATATTTATCCCCCAAAGAGGTCAACATAAGGCCGGGCGGTGGTGAAGCACACCTTTAATCCCAGCACTCGGGAGGCAAAGGCAGGTGGATCTTTGTGAGTTCGAGACCAGCCTGGTCTACAAGAGCTAGTTCCAGGACAGGCTCTAAAGCTACAGAGAAACCCTGTTTCAAAAAACAAAAACAAAAAAAAAAAGAGGTCAACATGAATGCCAAGATTTTGATGAAATTATTGTTACATATGTTCCTGTGTCCTCTAAACCTTCAGTTTGGATGCCATTTATTTGTATTTTTAGCTTTGGTGTCTGATCATTTATAGCAGTTTGCCCAAATATTTGTTTCCTGGTATCTCTTGAAGTTTTTGTTTTATCTACTGAAGCTGTTCTGTCCTTGATTACATCCAAAGCAGTGTTGTTTTTAACAACAGGAATTAAATCTTTTAATTGCTCTGTGGATGAGTTTCTCTGAGGCTGACAGGGAATGATTGATTCTAATTTGATATCAGAGTCTGGAAGAAGCCCCCTAGGGCATTTCCTGATAGCAAAGGGACTTTGCCTGCCCCTTGTTGATTCCTTAGTCCAATGCCTTTGCCATACCTTCTGTCTGTCCAGAATGCTGGGGTTTACTTTTTCAATTATCTCTAGAAAAAATATTGTTTCTAGGAATGCCTTGCCTACAGTACCTTTTCAAATGTCTTTGCTGTCTGACATTTTGATTTTTCATAAAACTTTTAGAAATTACTTCTCTTATCAGAATTGCGCCATAAATGTGAGATCCAATTTCAGCCAAATTTCTCATCCATTCATCTGTTGGTGCTGATCTTGTCTTTAAAGACTGAATCCACACTTTTGCATTCTGAATCAGCATTTTCAAAAGCCACAGACTCTATTAATATTTGTTTGACTTCTGAATCTGATACTATTTTATTTATAGCTGAAGTCAATCTTTACAAAAACTCAGTGCTAGCTTCTTTGAGGTCTTGTATAATTTTAGTAAATGACTGAGACCTCATTCCTGATTCTTCAACCTTGTCCCAAGCATTTAAAGCTGCCAAATAATGTCGTGTGTGATACAAGGTGTGGTCTTCCGATTTAAACTGCCTTTGTAACTCAGCATACCAACCTTCACCTAGAAACCAGTCTTGGGAAATATCAATACCTTTTGCACTATTTTGTTGATGCTATCGCCCTAGCTTTCTCTTTTGACCATGTTCGCCATTGTAACTGAGGACCAGCTTCCAATATTGATGTTGCCAAATCTTTTCACTCTTGGGGAACAATCTTGTTCTGAGTTGCCCATGAATTTACTATCTGCTTCACAAAGGGTGAATCCATAGTATATAAAACAACAGCTTCCTTAAAGCTCCTCAAATCTGTTATTTTTATAAGATACCATTTATCTTCCTCATAACCTTAGGGGTGCCTATAATCTACTGGTAGCTCTTGTATAGTAACTGGATAAACTAAGGTTGGTTTTCTCACAACCTTGGATCACCTTCCTTCAGTTTCCTCATGTGGTACTACAGTAGGTTTTGTCTAAATTCCTTTCTCTGTGTCTGAGTATTTTTCTCATTTTCATTTGTAAGTCTTTCTATGGCTTGTATCTTATCAATCCACTTTCATATTTGACACAAAAGCCCACTATGACTAATAAGGATACAATATGAATTACCAGATTGATAGTAATTATAATCAGTATTATGTCAAGTTCAGTTAAGTCATTTATCTTTTCATCTTCTGCTTCTATTTTCAAGTCATATAAAGCAGCACTGTAGAGGGTCCTAATGTCCTGTCTTATGATATCCCATCTCTAAGTGGGAAAGATTTTTCTTCTAACTACTGCTTAACTCCTCCTTGAGGACTTCCAAGGTGTCTTACCAAATATGATTGCTTCTCTGTTTGTCTCCAGCTATTGTGATTTCTCTGTCCACATGCTAATGCCATACATTGGAGCACCAAATATTGTTTTTAATAAAATCTCAATTGTTTGATTTTTACCAATAAAGAGTTGGAACCCAGATGCTGGGGTGAAAGTCTGCTAGTTCAGAGCTGACCTTCCTCCTCTGCCAACATCCCAGAAAAAGGTCTTTTTCCTTTGCTGTCTCAAACAGGTCTCCTCATATTCAGTGTCCTGCCCTTCTACTTCCTGTGCATCTCTCTCTCTCCATCCTCCTGACTCCCTCTTACTCTCTATGTTTTGTTTCTCTTGTTCACTTCTTGTCCACTTGTTGCTTGCTCTGCCTCTTAACCTATGGTTGACTTTAATGAATCATGTTTACAATATTCTAGCAAAAAAGCTCTTGGATTAAAAGTGTGTGCTAGGGCTGAGCCATACCACAACTAGAAATAGGTATTCCCAGTAAATAATGCAATTCAGGGTTCACAGTGTGATCAAATAGCCTGCACCATCAAAATATTTTCTAGACTTAAAATTCTAATTCTTAATTTTCAGTACTTGCAATGATCATATTGGGTACATGCATCATTTCAAACATTTACCACTTTGTTCCACTGAAAACATTAAAATAGTCTCCATTAGCTATTTTGAAATATATAGAATTATTGTCAGTCATGGTTTCCTTGGGTTTCATGGTCTGAGTTGATGAGGATGACTGACCAAAACCTGGACAATGAAGCCGCTCCTCAGAATAGCGGCTGAATGTGTTTGAGATGGCATATCTCAGGAGTCTAGGCATCACATCAAGAGATACGTAACGATGACATTAAGAAACATCTTCATGTACAGAAAGAAGTAAACTACAGGATGCAGCAACGGTGTTTGAGATACTTCGGCCATGGTATGAGAATGAATGGCGGCAGATACCCAAAGACAGCACTGCTTGGAGGAGCGCACTGGAGAAGGTGAAGAGGAAGGCCCAAAAAACGCTGGATAGACAGCACAAAGAAAGACTGTGGAACCTTGGGTGTGACAATAACACAAGCATCTAGGACTGCCCAGGATAGAGACAACTGGAGAACCGCCATAAACACACGCTGCCCAGGCATGCTTAAGCACTGCTGGGGCATAAATGATGAAATTATGATGATTACTTTACTGTACTATAGAATATTAGAAATCATTCCTTTATACCCATTTACATTCCTGTATTTATTTCCTATCCTCTCTCCCACCATCCTGAACTCTGGCAACCCACTGCTGCATTCTGTATGAGATCAACATTTTTCAGCTTCCATATACAGGTGTCCTATTCAGGTCTCACATTCCCGTGCCTAACTTTACCCAAATACCCCACATTCCAACCCATGTTACCAGAGAGATGTCACTCTTGTTTTTGTGGCTAAATGTTCCACTGTGTACATACCCTACATTTTCTTTAATCATCCACGGATAGATGTGTGCTTTAATTCTGCATCATGGCGGGCTGTGGATAATGTTTCAGTGAACACAAGGATGTCACAGCAATGAACACATTGGTGTTACATTGGAGAGCACAGGGGATGCTCCAGTAGCGCATTTCCTTTCGTTTGCAGGCATACCGCGGTACTGTTGGACCCATGGTGGTTGTGGTTTCAGTTTATGAGGAACTTTAACACAGTTTGCCATTAGTGACTCACTGACATACATTCTACCAACAATGTGTGTGGTTTCCTTTTCTCTGTATCCTTGCCAGCATGCTTTTTGTTTAATAATGACTGTTCTTAGGGGTGAAATTGTATTTCACTGTTGTTTTGCTTTGCACATCCTTGGTGACTAGTAACATTGAACATTTTCTTTCTCAAATTCTTGTTGTCTATTTGTGTATCTTTTAGAAACAATAACTGCCAGATGTGTAATTTACAGGTATTTTCTCTGACTTTTTACTGTGCAGAGGGAATCCTTTTAGCTTGATGTGATCCTGTTTGTATAGATTTGCTTTTGTTTGCTGGACTGTATGATTTTATCAAAGCCAAAAAGAAAATCTTTGTCAAGACCAGTGTATGGAAAGATTTTGCCTATTTTTTTGTTCTAATAGTTCCCCATTTAGGTCTTAATTTACTTGAGTATTTGGTCACTTTGAGTTTTTTTTTCATAATTTGTGAATTTTTCTTTTTCACAACAGTGTCCAGTTTCCCCGGTGCTATTTAGTGAACTCTCTTTCTGTGCTTTCACTGGTGGATGTTCTTAGCATCTTTGTTGAAAATCAGTGTTTTATATATGTTATAGAATATATATATGTTCTAGATTTTCTACTCTGTTTGGTTATCAGAGTGTCTGTTTTCTGTTTAAATATTAGTGCAATCCACATTCTCCTTCCTTCTGTCCTTTCCTTCTTCCTGTCCTTCTTCCCTCCCTTCATTCTTTTTACTGTCTCTTTTTCCTTTCTTTTCTATTCACTTTTCATCTAAATAGAGACAGGGTCTTGCTATGTTGTTCAGCCTGGTCTTAAACACATTAGGTCAAGTGACCCTGTGGTCTCAGCTTCTTAATTAGCTTGGACTTCAGGAGTGTGCCACCACATCTGGTCATATCTTGCTTTTGGTTGCTATGCCTCTATGCTCTCTTTGAAGTCAGGCATTGTGATGTCTTTAGCATTGCTTTTTTTGTTTATGTCACTTTGTCTACTTTGGATATTTTTGCTTGTTCTGTTTTTGTTTTTGTTCTTGTTTTGGTCCCCTAAAACTTGAGGAGTGTTCCTATTTCTTTTGTTTTACATTTTCATTATTTAAAAATTATGTGCAGGTTTGTGTCTCTGTATGTGGGTATGTGCATGATATGTGATTTCAGGTGTACCTACAGAAGCCAGAGGTGTTGGATCTACAGGAACTACAGTTACCAAGGGTCATAAACTACCTGATGTGCATGCTAGAAATTGAACCAGTTCCCCTGATAGAAAAGCAAGTGTGCTTAACTGCTGAGCCACCTCTCCAGCCCTGAGTGTTTTTCTTCCTTCCTTCCTTCCTTCCTTCCTTCCTTCCTTCCTTCCTTCCTTCCTTCCTTCCTTCCTTCCTTCCTTCCTTCTTTCTTTCTTTCTTTCTTTCTTTCTTTCTTTCTTTCTTTCTTTCTTTCTTTCTTTCCACCTCCCTAGCCTAAGCTCTCATTAGTGGTTTTGATCTTAGCCATTCTGAAAGGTATAAGATGGTATCTCAGAATTGCTTTGATTTGTATTTTCATGATGGCTAAGGATGTTGAGCAATTCCTTAAGTGCCTTTTAGCCATTTGTAATTCTTCTGTCGAGAATTCTCTATTTAGATCTGTACCCCATTTTTAAAAATTGGATTGTATGGTGATTTGATGTCTACTAATTCTTTATATATTTTGGAGATCAGTCCTCTGTCTGATGTGGGGTTAGTGAAGATCTTTTCCCATTCTTTAGGCTGCCGTTTTATCTTAGTGACTGTGTCCTTTGCCTTGAAGAAGCCTCTCAGTTTCAGGAGGTATCATTTATTAATTGTTGGTCTCAGTGTCTGTGCTACTGGTGATATATTTAAGAAGGGTTCTCCTGTGTCAAGTGTACTTCCTACTTTCTCTTAATGAGGTTCAGTGTGGCTGGAGGTCTTTGATCCATTTGGACTTAGGTTTTGTGTATGGAGATAGGTTTGGATTTATTTGCATTCTCCTACATGTTGACATTCAGTTATGCCAGCACCATTTGTTGAAGATGCTTTCTTTTTCCATTGTGTAATTTTAGCTTCTTTGTCAAAAATTAGGTATTCATAGGTGTGTGGATTAATATCAGGGTCTTCAATTCAATTCCATTGATCCACCTGTCTGTGGACATTTTGTTTTTCCATATAAAGGTGAGTATTGTTCTTTTGAGGTCTGTGAAGAATTGTGCTGGGATTTTAATAGTGATTGAATTGAATCTGTAGATTGCTTTAGGTAGGTGTGTAATTTTTTTGACCCTACCTATCCAATAGAATGGGATATATTTCCATTTTTTTGATATCTTCTGCAATTCTTTCTTCAAAGACTTAAAGTTCTTGTCATACAGGTCTTTCACTTCTTTGGTTAGTGTTACCCCAAGATATTTTATGTTACTTGTGGCTATTGTAAAGGGTGATGTTTCTCTGATTTCTTTCTGAGCTCCTTTATTATTTGTATATAAGAGGGCTACTGATTGTTTTTAGTTGATCTTGTGTCCTGCCACATTACTGATTGTGTTTACCAACTGTAGGAGTTCCCTTGTAGAATTTTTGGAGTCACACACACACACACACACACACACACACACACACACACACACACACACACATATATATATATATAATCATATCATCTGCAAATAGTGAAAGTTTGACTTCTTCCTTTCCAATTTTTATCCCTTTTATCTCCTTTTGTTGTCTTATTTTTCTAGATAGAGCTTTGAGTACTATGTTGAAAAGATATGGAGAGAGAGGGCAGCCATGACTTGTTACTGAATTTAGTGGAATCACTTTGAGTTTCTCTTCATTGAATTTGATGTTGGCTGTTGGCTTGCTATATATTGCTTTTAATATGTTTAGATACTTTTTTTATATCTCTGATTTCTCCAATACTTTTATTATGAAAGGATGTTGGACTTTTCTCAAAGGCTTTTTCAGCATCTTATGAGATGATCATATGTTTTTTTCTTTCAGTTTATTTATATGGTGGATTACTTTGATAGATTTTCATATGTTGCATCATCCCTGAATCTCTGGAATGAAGCCAACTTTATCATGGTAGATGATTCTTTTGGTGTGTTCTTGGATTCAGTTTGCCTGTATTTTATTGAGTATTTTCACATCAATGTTCATGAGGGATATTGGTCTGTAATTCTCTTTCTCAGTTGAGTCTTTGTGTGTTTTGGATACTAGGGTAACTGTTGCCTCATAACAGTTTAGCAATGTCCCTTTCTATTGTGTGGAATAATTTGTGGAGTATTGGTATAATATTGGTATTAGCTCTTCTTTGAAATTCTGGTAGAATTCTGCACTGAAACCATCTGGCCCTGGGTTTTTGTTTTTTTTTTTTTTTTTTTTTTGTGTGTGTGTGTGGTTGGGAGACTTTTGATGATGACTTCTATTTCCTTAAGGGTGATAGGTCTATTTAAATTGTTTATTTGTTTTTGATTTAATTTTGGTAGGTGGTGCCTATCCGAAAAATTTTCCATTACCTTTAAATTTTCCAATTTTGTGAAGTACAGGTTTTTGAAGTCTGACCTGATGATTCTCTGGATTTCCTTCCTGTCTGTTTTTATGTTCCCCTTTTTATTTCTGATTATGTTAATTTTCATATTCCCTCTCCACCTTTTGGTTAGTTTGAGTAAGGGTTTGTCTATCTTGTTGATTTTCTCAAAGAGCCAGCTCTTTGTCTCATTGATTCTTTTTATTGCTTTCCTTGTTTATATTTTATTGATTTCAGCCCTCAATTTGATTATTTCCTTGTGTCTACTCCTCTTGTATGAGTTTGGTTCTTTTTGTTCTAGAGCTTTCAGATGTGCTGTTAAGTCACTTGTGTGGGATTTCTCCAGGTTCTTTATGTAGGCACTTAGTACTGTGAGCTTTCCTCTTAGTACTGCTTTCATAGTGTCCCATAAGCTTGGGTATGTTGTACATTCGTTTTAATTGAATTATAGGAAGTCTTTAATTTCTTTCAATTTCTTCCTTGACCCAGGGGTGATTCAGTTGAGCACTGTTCAATTTCCATGTGTTTGTAGGCTTTCTGAAATTAATGTTGTAGAATTCTAACTTTAAGCCAGGGTGATCCAATGAGATACAGGAGGTTGTTCCAAATTTTTTTTGCATCTGTTGAGGTTTGCTTTTGTGACCATGTGTGTGCTCAGTTTTAGAGAAGGCTCGATGAGGTGCTGAGAAGGAGGTATATTTTTTTGTGTTTAGGTGAAATGTTCTGTATATGTCTATTAAGTCCATTTGTGTTTTGACATGTTAGTTTTCTTATTTCTCTGTTAAGTTTCTGTCTGGCAGACATGTCCATTGGTGAGAGTGGGGTGTTTAAGTCTCCCACTATTAGTGTGTGGGGTTTGATGTGTGATTTATCCTTTAGTAATGGCTTTTTCCTGTGATGTGTATGAAGTATCCTTCTCCATCTCTTTTGATTGACTTTAGTTTGAAGTCTATTTTGTTAGATATTAGCATAGCTACACCCATTTGTTTCTTAGATACATTTGATTGGAAACTTTTTTCCTAACCCTTTACTCTGAGGTAATGTCTGTCTTTGAGGTTGAGGTGTGTTTCTTGTACGCAACAAAAGGATGGATCCTGATTTCATATCCGTTCTGTTAACCTGTGTCTTTTTATAGGAAAATTGAGTCCATTGATATTAGGAGTTATTAATGACCAGTGATTGTTTATTCTTGTTATTTTTTGGTGGTAGAGTTTGTGTGTTTCACTTCTCTGGGTTTTGCTAGTTTGAGGTGAGGTTAATGTTGCCTTTGTTTTTGTGAGTCCAGCTAACTTCCTTGGGTTGGAGTTTTCCTTCTAGTACTTTCTATAATGTTGGATTTGTGGGTAGATAATATTTAAATTTGGTTTTGTCATAGAATATCTTTTTTCCTCCATCTATTGTGATTAAAAAATTTGCTGGGTATAGGGTCTGGGCTTACACCCATGATCTCTTAGTTTCTGCAGCATATCTGACCAGGACCTTCTGACTTTTAGAGTTTAAATTGAGAAATCAGTTGTAATTCTGATAGGTCTGCCTTTATATGTTAGTTGGCCTTTTTCATTTGTATCTAAATATTCTTTCTTTATTCTGTATGTTTAGTGTGCTGATTATTATACATAGAGAGGACTTTCTTTTCTGGTCCAGTCTATTTGGTGTTCTGTAAGCTTCTTGTACCTTCACTGGCATATCCTTCTTTAGATTGGGAAAGTTTTTTTCTATGATTTTGTTGAATTTATTTTCTGTGCCTTTGAGTTGAACTTCTCCTCTTATCCCTATCATTCTTAAATTTGGTCTTTTCATGGTGTCCCAGACTTCCTAGATATTTTGTGTTAAAGATTTAACGTTTTCTTTGACAAATGAATCTAATTCCTCTATCATACCTTTAACTCCTGAGATCTCTCTTTAATCTCTTGTAATCTGTTGGTTATACTTGCATCTGTAGTTCCTGTTTGTTTATACAAATTTTCCATTTCCAGAATTCCCTTGGTTTGTGCTTTATTGACTCTATTTCAGTTTTCAAATCTTGAACTGTTTGAGCTGCTTGCTTAGCTTGTTTGATTGCTTTTTTCCTTGGGTTTCTTTAAGACATTTATTAATTTCTTCTAATTTTTTGTCTTTTCCTCTGTTTCTTTAAAGAAAATTTTCATTTCCTCTTTAAGAGTCTGTATCATCTTCATAAAGTTATACTTAAGGTCGTTTTCTATTGTACCTTCTGTGTTAGGATGTTCAGGTCTTCCTGTTGTAGGACCACTAGGTTCTGATGTTACCATATTGGTCTTTATGTTATTGGATGTGTTCTTATCCTGCCATCTGCCCATCTTTTCCTCCAGTGGGTGCAGGTGGGGCCTGTGGCTTAGGTGGTCACTATTCTTCCAGGTGAAGGTAGGTCCATGCCTCTAATGAATACTGATAAGGCTCCTCTCCAGGGGCAGTCTGGGCCAAGGCTCCAGTGATCACAGATGTGGTGGGGATGGTAGTGGGTGTGTGAAAACTGTTCGGGGTCTCTGGGGCTTCGAGTATTTCTATTTCTATGTAAATATCATTAGTACTTTGATGGGACTTAATTATATATTTTGTTTATTGTGTTTTATTTAGAAATTTGAAGCAAATATGTATTTCCTTTTACACAATTTTATTTATAATTCTGAAGCTAGTATGAAACATACAGTACAATTCCCATATTTTGATTTTCACTGAGCTTTCTTCTGAGACTAAGACAAGGAGAAACAGAAGGCCAGCACTGTAAGCTCTTGGTTTTCTCTGAGAACTGATGGGATTCTGTGTTTAAAAGCCATCAACATGCCAAAACCAACTTGCATTAGATTTCTATTGGAATCACTGCTGAAGCCAGGTCTTGTATCCATGAAAATCCACCCTTAAAAGAGAAATTGCACCAGGACAAATCACTATAGGAGGAAGCTGAAAAGATATTAGAGGGCTAGAAGCTAAACAACTTTGCAGTACATAATGGTAGGATTTCCCAGAGGAGCGAGCTACCCCTTCAGAAAAAGATCACGGTTGGGCTGTGGAAAACTAGATTATTTTCTCACAAGTCTCAGTCTAGGACCTTGAGTATGAAAGACAGGGTACTGTTTGGGTGGTGCTGGTTATTAAGGAATCAAGGATATAAGTGTTGCAGAGCTGGTAGATGGGCCTCTTAGTGCTGATACTTTAGGGGCTCGGAAGAACGTTCGCTGAAAGCTCTAGCAGCACAGATCTTGAATGGGAGGATGCTACCCACTTGGATCTGGCATCAAGGCTGTTTGTGGTGTGACCTGATAAATCTGGTAGGGAGATATCTGAGAAAGGGGCATGTCTCATATTCAGTGTTATTTTCCTAAAAAGTAAAACTACCAGCACCACATGTCTGCATCTCCATCCTATTTTTCCTCCTTCTAGTTATTATTCTGGTAGATCCCTCTACAACCAGCCAGATATTGTACTATTTCCCAGGAGCCTGTACACATTGCTCTTTCTATACAAAATGGATGCCCATGTGTATGGCCTGAAGCTCAGCACAGTATGAGTGTTTTCTCTTGCATTTCTGTCTATCCAGCTCTACTACTGAGGAAGGCAATGTGGCTAAGCTTCTGGGCATTTCTGTTGTGTATACCCATAACATACTGACCTTTACTTAAACCCCGATTGAACTTTAAAAGTTCTCATTCAGCTACTTACATAGGATTATTCCCACAGCAAGAAATGTGAACTGAATGAGAAAGGCCAGTGCCATAGAACTTGGATTACCTTCTTAAATACCTTGTTTTATCCACTGATTCTGTTTACAACTGAGCTTGTATTTGACACTTTCTATTGATTATTGCAGGCTCAAATGAGAAAATTTAGCTCATGGTTGAAAAATCTGGCTACATGACCACTTGTTTTTTCATAGATACTTTCTGTGACAATGTAAGTCACTTGATATCTATATAATCAGGTAGTTGATTTCTATGCCAAGAGTTGTTTTTAATGATGCATAATATCCCACCTTTTAATTTTCTATCAGAAGACATGCCTCTTTTAGAACCCCAGAGATATACACTGTGGTTCTAGTCACAAACTGTTTAGCATCCTTTTCGACTACAGATACCATCAACATCACACAACCTCTGAGTGCATACATTTTAGCAAGGCTTCCAATGTAATCACAATCTCTTGTATTTCTGTCTTTATTAATATAATCTCATTATATTAATATATACAAGATAAAAGATGTATGAGATATCTAGACAATCCGTGTTATGGCAAATGGTGGCAGAATCATCAGAACTTTAATCCATGAGATCTGTGACCCACACACGTTAGCCCAGACTACATGAGATCTGTGGCCCACACATGTTAGCCCAGGCTACATTTGTCACCTAGCCCTTATGTACTTTTTATTCTAATCAAAAGGCCATCATAGTAGTTTGAGTTCTTGGTCAGAAATATCAACTTATTCCTGTGTTCTAATGTAATAGAAATATTACATAGATAACCCTTTCCCCTGCATAGTTAAAGTAACCACAGTTACCTCTAGTGAAGGGCCTATATTTGTCATAGTGATGCAGAATACTTTTTCCTAGGTCTGTAATTACTTTTTCATTCAGTGAGTTCCATATCTCAAGCAAGTTCAGGTCCAAAAATGGAGACATATATCAATTAACATTTTAGGGAAGCATCTGCTTTCTATTTCTAGGTTGTCTGTCTTTTATCTTTTGACTGTTGAACAGAAATGAAGCAATTATCCTTCTTGGTACCACTTTTATTTTATTCCTAAGGATTCTGATATCCTTTTATTAGCCCTGTTTTAACTCTCAGTCTGACCTTGGCAGCCTAATGATAGTTGTGATCTCATGCCCCACCCCAGGATGAATACACTGTTTTTGTTCTTTGGTCTTTATTTGCCCAGAATCAAACTATCACCATTGCTTTTGTGAGATTGATCCCATAGCATCATATCCTATTCTCAACCCTGGTGTACAGGGTCAACACTGGATCTTTTCATAATTCTAGTGCTCCTGTTACCAACCCTGCCCCACATGGCAATGATATGTTCTTTGGATATTCCCAGGGAGCATTATTATCATTTTGATCATGTATAATAAATTTATTTTAGCATGTATATCTCTAAGACCCCTTTAGGCCCTTTGGTGTAGGAGGTCCTTCTGTCTTTGTGTTGCTTTCATTGGTTAATAAGGAAACTGCTTTGGGCCTATTGATAGGGCAGAATTAGGTAAGCAGGGAAGACAGAACTAAATGCTGGGAAAAGGAAGAGTCAAGAGACACCATGGATTCTCCGCCTGAGACTGATGACTGTTAGAATCTTGCTGGTAAGCCACTGCCATGTGGCAATACACAGATTAATAGATATGGGTTAAATCAAGATGTGAGAGTTAGCCAATAGGAAGCTAGATCTAATGAGCCAAGCAGTGATTTAATTAATACAATTTCTGAGTGGTTATTTCAGGGATAAGCTAGCTGGGTGGCTGGGACAAGCAAGCGGGCCCTCCTCCAACAATTGGTGCTCCAACATGGTCAACTAACTCCAAGTAAAACCTGAGAGGGCTTGAAAAGGAACTCTAGACAAAAATAAAAAAATTAAAGAGTTTAACATAGCTTCTTGCTGTTTGCTGGTGGCATGCTGCAGTTCCTCTAAGAAAGATTTTCCTGACTCAGCTGCAGCAGAAAAAAAGCAGCCATTGTCAAAGCCTCTCTGTGTGGACATTGCTTTTAGAAACCATTCCAAGAGCAAGTTTGTACTATGTCTTGAATCTGTTGACAGGGTATAAAATCCCATACCATTGCTGGGCAGTGGTGATTCATGCCTTTCATCCCAGCACTCAGGAGGCAGAGGCAGGCAGATCTCTGTGAGTTTGAGGCCAGCCTGGTCTACAGAGTGAGTTCCAGGATAGGCAGGAATACAAATAGAGAAACCCTGTCTTGAAATACTAAAAACTAAAAAAATCGCATGTCATTAGAGAATACCTCAAGCAATGTCATGTTTCCCCTTTATAATAGCAGTTCTCAACCTATGGATCCTGACCCCATTAGAGGTTGAATGATTTTTTTTTACAAGGGTCACATATCAGATATCCTTCATATCAGATACTTTAAAATACCAGCCCACTTGGGCATGACCTCTTATCCTATAAATGCCCATTTAAAGCACGTATCCACTTTCTCTCCAGGCTGCTTGATTCTGTTCCCATTTGTGCAGAGGATTGTAGTCTGTGAGTCTACCCCTAATAAATAACCCTTTATTATACTCAATTCTGAGCTAGTGGGGGATTATTTTATAGCATTTATCTTCGTCTGGTGCCCACATGAATCCCAACTCCATGCCTACTCAATGGCCTGGCCTAAAAGGCACAAAGAGTCCACGGCCCAGAAGGTCTCCTACTCCCTATCATGTGGCTTGATTTCACCTACTAAGCAGATTTTTGCCAAAACGCCATCACAGTGGAGCTACTGTTTGGTGACTTGGTGATTTCCCAGGGTCTCACATGCTCCCCTGCCTCTTTCCCTGCTGCACAGCGACTTGCTCAACTTCTGGTTTGTGTTCCTGCTCATGAACTCTGGTCTCCTGGATATTCTGATCACCAAAAAAACCTCTCTCTCAGTGTACGGAATTGATTTAATTGCTCTAAATTTGTCAAGGAAAGCATATTTGTCAGTATTTAACCAGTCACCAACATGCAGAACTAAAGTGGCACAAACAGTTCCGTGCCACTGCCGGACACCTGCTGGCAGATAAAGATTATTACACATACAACAATTTACTGATATCTCCTAACAAAGGTAAGTAAATAAATAAATTTGAAAGTTATATGATGGCAGACAATACTACCAGAGAGTTAATAACCCTTTTCTTATACTATGGATGATATTTTGCAAGGTTTTTATGGTTTTTCTGATACATCCATTTGTTAGATATTGGGACTTAGCCTTGTTTTTCATCTTGTATCCTTAAAAAATGGGTTTAATAACAGAGCCAAGAATAAAACACTTTTAGAAATGATACAGTCTTTACAGGTTAAAAATGAACAGTTAGATGAAAAAAATTCATACAATTGAAAGGGATAACATTAATTTGACAGACAAAATTTAATCCATGTCAAAGGGTGCTGAGAAATTATCTGAAAGAATTCATACTGTTGAATTTGACAATCAAAATATGTTAAAAAGTTATGATAGGTTAGCAGATAGAGTATCTCTCCAGGAAGGCAATATGTAGGCCATTCAAACAATGTCAAAGGATGAGATGTTATATTTATTGAACAAATTTCATAACTTGGAATTTTATGTAAAGATTAAGGAACAGATGCTAAATGAATCAATGAGGGCACTATAACAATACACAGGACAGGAGATTCAGACTTTATAAAAGCAGTGGTAAAAAGATTTGAAACAATTGAGGAAATTATTGGAGCTGATGAGCAGGGAGAGAAGGTACAAGGACAGGATTTAACATTGCCAATACATGTCAGAATGAGGAATGATTTACCCAGGGTTTTAGCTTTCTACACTGTAATCACCTCTAAAAAAGCATCAAGTTCTAAAAAAAGGATTCAAAGAATATATATGGATACCTATAGGTGTGAATGATTTAAAAGAAATTAAGCAAGTAGTAGTATCTTATGGCTTGCATTCATCATTTGTTAGGGAGATGGTAAAGACATGGGTTTCTAGGAATAAGGTTACCCCACATGATTGACTTCAATTAGTTTCAGCAGTCCTGGAAGACAGGTCACAACTACCATGGAAATGCTATTGGGAAGAAGAGGCAAAAATTTTAGAAGAACAGGGAAAAGAAAAAGGATTTGAGGCTTACCAAGATCAAATTCTTGGTGAGGGCTATTACTCAGATCCAAAGGATCAAGCTCTATATGACAAACACATCGTGTCCCTATGCAGCACAGCAGCTTTAAATGCTTGGAACAAGTTTCAGGAACAAGGAGAAAGAATTGAATCATATACCAGGGTTAAACAAGGCCAAAGAGACCCCTTTTAGTGACTTTTTACAAAGATTAACTAAGGCTGTACAAATAGGAGTAACAGACCCAGAAGCAAGACAAGTACTTATTGAATCTCTGGCATTTGAAAATGTCAACTTAGGATGCAAAAAGATACTTGGGCCTTTAAAGTTTAGATCAGCACCAATGGATGAGAGGATCCTGCATATAATGAATGTTGAGACATTTGACTATAATACCGAGGCTTGAATAGGAGAAGCAATTTCCAAAGCTTTGAGGAGTCATCAAAATGCCAAATGTTTTAGTTGTGGTAGAATAGGACATTTGAGAAGGGACTGGAGAGAAGGAATTCCTAGAAATAATGTCTGATGATGGAAGTTACAAAATAATCCGACACTAGTTCAGAATTATATATAATAAAAGATTATTTATTTAGAGGTAGACTCACAGATCACAGTCCTAGATCACAGTCCTCTGCATGAATGGGGAACAGCAACTGAATCCAGCAGCCAGATGTGAGAGAACAATTGTGTGTTTTACAGCTGCATTTATAGTATAAGAGACCACACTCAAGTGGGCTGGTATCTTAAAGACTATTGGATGAAGGAGGTCCCACAGGAAATGTCTCCTCTGGGAATGGGAAAAAATAGAATGTCTCAATCTTCTGGATTATATAGAAAATGTGGCAGAGGTCAACATTAGATCAATGAATGTAGATCAACAAAAGACAGGTAAGGCAACCCAATACCATCAGGAAACTCCTTGGGGGTCTCTCACAGGCCCCCAAGTCAAACATGATCCAGTCATTCCCAGTCATTGTGGAGGACAGGTCTCACCAGAAAAATTAAAAAATCTGTTGCCATATGTTCTGGATGATGGGATAAATATGGCAGATGAATTAAAAATTCCAATAAGAAATAGGAAGCATGTATTGTGGCAGACTTCTATAAATGATCAAAGACCAAAGCTAAGAGTGTGTATAAATAACAATGTAATTGAGGGATTACTAGACATGGGTGCAGACGTGATTATCATTACTCCAGAATCTTGACATCTGAATTGGCCACTTCAGGAGGCAGATGTTCAATTCCTAAAAAATGGAACCCTATCTCAAGTGAAACAACTCTTGAGATGAGTTGAATGAATAGGGCCAGAAGGACAAAGAGAAATTCTGAGGCCATATGTGGCTAATATTGCAGTGAATTTATGGGGTCATGACCTGCTACAGCAATAGAATACTCAGATTAACATTTCTGCAGTTCCAAAAACTTATGTTTCTGGGAAGGATATTATAAGGTACTATACACAAAGGTCATCATTCAGGCTATACAAGAACACAAAGTAACTAGCAAACCTTTCGAGGTACCAACGGCCCTACCTTTAAAATGTTTAACTGAGAAACTAATATGGGTTAAACAATGACCTTTAGCAGAAGAGAAACTTCAAGCTTTAGAAAAGCTGGTACAGGAGCAACTACATGCTTGCCATATTGAAGAATCAACCAGTCCTTGGAATTCTCCTGTATTTGTTGTTAAAAAGAAATCTGGAAAACATAGAATGGTGACAGGTCTAAGAGCTGTCAACAAGGCAATTCAACCTATAAGCCCTTTAAAATCTGGAATTCCTTTGCCTCCCCTATTACCTAAAGGATGATCTCTTATAGTTATTGATTTAAAAGAGTTTTTCTTCACTATACCTTTACAAAAAAAGGACAGAGAAAAAATTTGCCTTCACAGTGCCTACTTATAATAACTCTCAGTCTACTTGGAGATATTGATGGACCCACAGGGAATATTGATTCCCCACAGGGAATTCTCAATAGCCCACTTTGTGCCAATACTTTGTAAGTCAGCCATTGGAAATAATACTAATGTAAACATTTTCCTAAATCTATAATTTATCATTACATGGATGATATATAATGTCTCTGATTTTTTTTTTTTTTTGCTATCTGGTTCAAACATAGATACTTTAGGAAGAATGTCTGAAGGAGTAGAGAAATTTTTTCCTAAATGGAGATTACAGATTTCTCCTGAAAAAATACAAAGAGGAGATTCTGTCAATTACTTAGGTTATAAAGTATGTTTACAGAAAATTAGAACACAAAAGGCACAAATTAGAAGAGACCAATTGTAGATTCTTAATGATTTTCAAAGAACGTTAGGAGACATTTCTAGTCTATGACCAGCTGTTGGGATAACACCTGATCTAATAATTTTTTAAACAAAACCTTAGATGGCTTCAAAGACTTAAATAGTCCCAGGGAATTAACAGCTGAAGCTGAGAAAGAATTAACTGTGGCTGAAGAGAAATTGCAGGAGGCACATGTGGACCGAGTGAATCCAAATCTTAATTGCATTCTAGTCATATTGCCGTCCAGAATTTCCCCTACAGTAATTTTAATGCAGAAGGAAGATATTATCTTTTAATGGATCTTTTCACACATAAACTAAGTAAAAAATTTAAAACTTATATGGCAAACGTCTCTGAATTAATTATAGAAGGACAATTGAGACTTCGTCAACTAGCAAGTATAGACCCAGCAGAGATTATAGTGCCTTTTACTACTGATAAAATTTAAAAAATATGGGAAGACAATGAAGCATGGCAAAAAGCTTGTGCTAACTTTTTAGGAGAGATTAATAGCAATTTTCCCAAAAGAGATAGAACTAACCTTATAACTTGGATCCTTCCCCACATTGCACATGACACATCAATAATTGAAGCCCCTACATTCTATATTGATGCAAATAAATCAGGAAAGGCAGGTTATAAATCAGAAGATTTAACTAAGGTAGAACAAAGCCGTTATAATTCTGTACAAAAGACAGAATTATATGCTATTCTCATGGTACTAAGGGATTTTAAAGAAACTCTCAACATAGTTACTGATTCACAATATGCAGGAAGAGTTGTCTTGTGTATTGAAACCACTGAATTTATACCAGATGATACAGAATTGACTTCATTATTCATTCAAGTTCAAGATATAATCAGGAATAGGCGTTATCCCATATACATAACACACAACCGATCCCATATGGGTCTGCCTGGTCCTCTTGTACAAGGTAATGCACAAATTGATTGATTATTGATTGAAGATGTGTTGAAGGCCTCAGAATTTCATAAAACATCATGCCAATAGCAAAGGTTTAAAGAAAGAGTTTTCTATTACATGGCAACAAGCTAAGGAGATTATAAGGAAATGTCCTACTTGCTCTTTCTATAACCAAACACCGCTACCTGCAGAGAGTCACCCAAAGGGTACTCAAAGGAATGAAATCTGGCAGATGGATGTGTTTCACTTTACAGAAGTTGGGAAATTAAAATATTTACACCACACCATTGACACTTATTCAGGTTTTCAATGGGCAGGTCCTTGAGCTAAAAAAAAAGCTGATTCAGTAATCATGCATTTATTAAAAGTTATGGTTATCATGGATATACCTGCATAAATAAAGACAGATAATGTTCCAGCATATGTCTCTAAGAAAATTAAACATTTTTTGCTTATTATAACATAAAGCATATGACAGGTATACCAAACAATCTTACAGGTCAGGCAGTTATAGAAAGGTCAAATTGAACTATAAAAGATATGTTAAACAAACAGAAATGGATGGAAAATACCCCCAGAAATGATTGAATAATGCTTTATTAACCTTGAACTTCTTTAATGCTAATGAGAAAGGAACAATGGCAGCAGAGAGACATTGGATAATGGAAAAAACTTCTGAATTAAATCAGCCGGCATATTTCAAGGATGTGTTGACCTCATAATGGAAACCAGGAGATGTGCTAAGTTGGGGAAGGGGTTTTACTCTTATTTCTATGGGAGAAGAAAAGCTATGTATACCATCAAAATTAATAAATATTTTGTTTGAAAAAGAGAAACCTCTTGAGAAAAAGAAATGACAGCTCATCCACAGAGGTGACATTTATACAGGTGGTAAGGAAACCTCATAAGAGTTGGGGAAGGTCCTGTTCTTGTCTTTGTAGGAACATACTCATCTTCAAAGAGTCGAGATTGGACATCTAGAGGCCTAAAGAAGAAAATAGCTATCAAGAAAGAATCAACAAGCAAAGAGAAATTTGACTTATGATGCTGTATCATCTAAATGGTAAAATTTGATTATCTGAACATGTATTTATCTCTACTTAAAAAACAAAGCTGGTTTTGGAGTTGGATAATAGCTATCCTTCTATAAATCCATACATCTTGTTAAAGAAAAATTCAGTTTCTGTCTCATGTTAGGAGCCATCTGGTATGACACAGAAAGAAGAAAGAATTTAGGAAAGGTTTTACTTTTCTCCATACCTATTTTTGTCTCTATTGTACCTTTCATTGAGTATATGTCTATATAAATAATGTTTAAGTTTTCCATAATTGACAATGAATTTTCCTGCAGTAATCTTTGAATTTTCCAGGAAGAAGATGAGGCCCCACAACAATTCCACCTGGTTGATATGATGTCATGATGTTGGCAGCGCTACTTTAAGACTGGTTTTAGGTACCAGCTGCTCAAAATGATTCTAACTTGGTTAGCTGAAATGGTGCACCTTCTTACAACATTCTGGCCAGAACTTCAGAAAAACCCTAACGAGTACTCAGAGACTATTTGCAATTAAACCAGACAGTAATCTTGAAACTTAATCATCATTGTACTTTTACAGGATCCCATAGAAAGAACATTGCCCCCATGACAGCTGGAAGTAATTCCAGAAGATGACGTACCCTCTCCCAACAAAGTTTGTCCTCAGGATTAGGGACATCAATTAGGGGTTGATTATAATTGGTTTAGGGTTGGGGGTTGAGGTGGAAATTATGTAGGCTCAGGAATCTCTTTGAAAAAGAGGGAAATTGGATGGGATAATAGGTAGATTAGTGTGAGCTTACTCACACTAATTATAATAGTGAGTAATAGAGTGAGTACTTGTGAGCTATTATTTATAGGCAATTTATATTGATATAGATTCTTGTATATTGATACAAATTCAAATTATATTGAATATGCTCCTATTTCTGTTTGCAATATTTGTACATCTATGCAAAGTTATTTTATCATATTGTATACATATATGCTTCTACCTCTACTTAAGACATTTTGTATATTGATATAACTTTAGAATATATTTATCATATTGCACTATATATTTCTACCTCTGATCAAGACACTTATACATTGATTACATTTTGAGGTCATTGTCCTCATTTGCTGCACAGTTGTTTAAAGATTGTTTAATATTCTAATATGAAGTCTTAGTCTTTAAGGTATATAGGTATTAAGTATTACAGATCTATAGTACTCCATGTTTATCATACTTATAGTTAGACTAATCAGGTTCTTAGATACAATGGACGTTGTATTCTGCATAGATAGGTAATCTTCAGCCACTTCAAAGAACTGTAGAATATGGCATTTAAATAACTTAGGGTTCTCTTGACGTGAGACACAATTGCTCCTGGTAGCAGTGATCTATTCCCAAGAGAATGTTGAACACCAAAGACACTCCACTTGGAGCTTGTTTTCTTCATGGCAAAACTACCCTTTGGGCAAGGAACTGCTCATGCCTCATCTACTGACAAAATGTAGAATGTCCAGACAGGACAAGGAGGATACAAGAAAAAAAGCTGCCAAACCTTGCCAAGACAGGATAAAATGGTTCTGAAAACTTTCTTGCCTTTGAAAGTTGTCTGTCAGTTACTCTAGGCTTTAGCCATAGTTGGTTGTTCCAACATTGCAAATGAGACTTTGGGTGATTGCCCAGGTAGCCAGTTGTCTCTGTCATTTATTGCACATTTTGGAAGTTGCTTTATTGTACTTCCTGTCTACTCGAGTAATATTATTTCCCTTCTCAGGCCTTTGACAGGGTTGAAGACTGCATAGTCATAGTTACTTTCCTCTCATGGCTTGGCCAAGCTATTTCTAACATAAGACTTAGACTCCTTAGAATAAGATAATTATTGAAACATATAGCATATGTTTCTTGCTTGATATTGTTTATGCTGGTTATAATTCTAATTTTTATACTTTATATTTGTTCTTATTGTATATAGTTTTGTATTAGGCTTAGAACTCTTTTATTTAAACAAAAAGGGGGAAGTACTATGGGAATTCCTTCAGTCAGTAGTCTTTAAGATACCAGCCCACTTGGGCATGGCCTCTTATACTATAAATGGCGACATAAAGGCACACATGCTCTCTCTCTCTCTCTCTCTCTCTCTCTCTCTCTCTCTCTCTCTCTGCTGCTGCTGCTGCTGCTGCTGCTGGATTTGGTTCCTGTTCTCCATTCGTGCAGAGGACTGTGATCTGTAAGTCTACCCCTAAATAAATAACCCTTTGATATACTCAATTATGAGCTAGTGTGGGATTATTTTATAGCATCCATATTTAGCCTCTTTTTTCAGATGTTTGATCACAGACAAACAGAGAAACAAGCAAAAAACTGACATAGTTTCCTTCATTGTTAATCACTTCTGGCAAAGGAAAAGATTTTATTCACAGAAAGAAGCTGAAAGTACTGTTTATAGTTACCTCTCCAAAGATTAAGGAGTCTCTAGTTGTGTTTAGATGGCTAAAATAGTTTCAGAGAAGTTTCTGTGAAGAAGTAGAGAATTGATTGATAATGCTTCTAATTTAAAATTACCTCATGAGTTAATTTAAAATTATCTCATGAGTTATGATAGAGTTATCAGTCTACTAGTTAAATTAGTGTGGGGAGGTTTCAATGAATAAGAATTCTTTAAGAAACTATCCCAGAACTAGAGTTAACAAATATTTAAACCAATCTTATAGATTACACATAATGTCAAACACTCTACAGAAATTTCTTGACATTTATTTTGAAACTTTTTTTTCTCAAAGTCATTTTAATAGTAGATGTAGTTAAAGGTTCTGTGATAATGTGTGCGTGCGTGCGTGTGTGTGTGTGTGTGTGTGTGTGTGTGTGTGTGTGTGTGTGTGCTACAGACCTATAATCTCAACATCCATGAGGCAGAGGCAGGAGAGTCACTGCAAGTTTGATGCCAGACCATGCTACATAGTAAGTTTTGAGGCCAGCCAAGGCTACAAACTCTCTCAAAAATAACACAAAAAGCTTTTATGTAAAACAGATGGCAGCATTTTATACATTTATAACACAAAATGTATAGAATATAATGTTGTAAAGAGTGTTGGAGAGCTAATATCTAGACTATTTAGAAAAATATTTGATAATGGAAATGAAATTTCTTCTGGATCTTGGTTCAGAAAGTTGACGTAATCCACTTCACTTGTGAAAAGTGATTTGATACTTCATGTCAATGCAATGGCATAAGCAAAATTATAAAGCAGAGATCAATGATCCCTGAAGGGGATAAAAGTGGGGCAGTGGGAGGACAGTCCAACCCCAGTCACACTGAGTTCTGAAACAAAGCTGTATAGGGACAGTGGGGTCAGAACAAGATACTCTAGAGTTAGGTGTTCTTTATAACTTTGTCTTTAAAATAATTTTATTTTTGTTGTTGTTACTATAAACCAAAGCCAGAGCCTTATGTTTGCTAGGCCATTGAGATAGATCCCTATAGTTATTGTTTATATAGAAGTGAACGATCCTTGTTGCTAAGCAGCTAAATCTAGAATTTACTCATGAGACAGACAAAGGGGGTGAGGGAGGGGCTTCATTTCTTTGTTCTATGAGGCTACAACTACAATCTTCTGTTGACTGATAGGGGTCACACAAACCATCTGACAGAAAGGGCCATGGCAATGATTGTTTTCTGCTGCTAGATCATTCATGCAGTTTGACTCTATGTGTAAGTTGGTACCTAGAATGGTCTATTGGATAATGTGATATTTCTTATTTTTTGCTTTTCTTTCCTTTTAAGTATGTGAGTGACTTAAACACAGGTAGATGGCAGAGGGCAGAGGGTGTGGTAACCAAGCATTGTAGTTTGTATGGAACTGAGGGCATACCTATAATGGAGGGTGCCTTTTAAGTTTTCAAAGCAGGTTAGATCTGAGCAAATCTGGGTGAAATGGTTGATTACCTTAATTGTCAGTAAAGATCAGGTAAAATAGAAGATGAAGATACAGAAGAAATAACGAAAATTGGTAGACTCAACCCCCAAGTTGGTCAGAGATACAATACGGACCAGAACATACAGGGCTACTACCTGAATCGAGGGGAGAGGTCTGGTGAAGTGGTTCAGCAAGCAAAGATACTTCTACTCAGGCCTGATAACCTAGATAGATCCTCAGATCTCATTGAAAAGTAGAAGGAGATTGCAGACTCTGTGAAGAGTCTTCTGACCTTCATATGCATGCCATGGCACACTGACTGCCATAATAATAAAGATAAAAATTAATCTATAGGATAATCATTTCTCCACTGACACTGCAATGAAAAAGTCAGATAGAATACAGGTGAGTATTGCATGGATTCAGATAGGCTTAAAAAGTGAAAGTCCTAAAAACCATTTCTATCTTTGAATTTTTACTATCAAGAGTCACACATTCAACTTGCCAACTCCTATTTGACACAGTATGAGTATCAGTATGAGTGGGTACTATACAGAATGCCCTCTGGTAGTTGTATTTTTTCTTTTTAAAAACTACACATCACAATCAACTAAATTAATGCCAGGACTCTCTAAATGAATTGGGCCAGGTCATCAGGCTTTCAAACAAGTGCCTGTCTAAATGATAGACAGGGCATGGCATGCTGAGGTGTTAGAAAAGGGAGAAAAGCATATATGTCTTGAGGAATTTGAAATAGTGGGAAAGTTACATAATATGTGAAGGAATAAGCTTGATAGTCTGACAATGTTGAAGAATGTAGGCAACTGTGGCTGAACTTTGCATCGTCAATAGTAGAGTGATATTGGTTTTGTCTCTGTAGTTCTAGGAAGGACAGCAAAGTGTCTTCTGTAATGGTTGTATTTCCTTTCCTCTTGCTACCTGATTGAAAGCTAAGCTCCAGGAAAAGGATTGGTGGGATGAAGGTTTACACTGTATCTCTGCCTGGGGGACCAGCCTCCAGCAGCAAAGGGAAGTCTACAAAGTTGGTAAATACTAGACTTTTTTTTTTATCTAAGGGGGTTAGCAAAAAAGACACTCACACACTCTCTTGATGGTTTCCTTCTTTATTCTTCATTCTGTTTTCTATATTTTCTTTTCTTATCTCTATCCAGAAATGTCCTTTCTTGATGTTTTCCTTCTCCTTCTAACTCTCTTGATTTTCTCCTCCCAACTCTCTCATTCTTGATGTTTTCCTTCTATCATTCTTGTTTTCCTTCTAACCCATTTTAACTCTCTTATTCTTGATGTATTCCTTCTTATTCATTTTAACTCTATCTTTATTCTTTCCCTTACAGCTTATATACCCCAGGAAAATATTTCAGGCAATATAAAAATTACAATGTAGTTACCTTTTGTTTCTCAAGTCAATGATCACAATGAACACGAGTATAAAACAGCGTGTTTTCCATATCCCTTACATGATTAAACATATTAGGTATTACAGGTGAAAAACAAATTATCCCAAGAGCCCAAGTACATTCATACCTAAGCAACTTGTTACAAATCAACTGTGTAGGCAAGCAAGGTATTCTTCTCAGTCAGGTCTTTTATTGGCAGGCTGCATTTTGCAATTACAAAGAAAAGACCAACTACTTTACCAATTATCTTGAAAGCCAGTCTTATAAAAAAAATCTTAAAGGAATCACAAACCTAAACTTTTATACACGAAAAAGAATTTAAACTTTAAAACTTTAGGATGTAATAGTTTTTTATATCAGGAGATTGAGGGCAGAAATGGGTATAAGGAACTAATCATCACCTTTGATCAATAACAAACCCTAGCAAGGAAAGTACATCAGCTAATAATAATTGGATTGCTTTGGTCTTGCTTGGCCTTAAAGAGTTCCTCACTCAACTATGTGCCTTTCTAAAACTTCAGATTGTCTTCTTGGGTTTTTCACCTCAAAGCTGTTGTCAGAACATCTGACCTAACCTGAAGTTATTATAAAGCTTTGTTTCAGCTAATGATGCACACCAAAATATGTGAGTGCATTTTTCAACATTAAGGTTAAAAGAATTTAAGCTAGCTGGGCTACTGGGACTCAATTGTTTTTCCTAATCACTAACCTAAGCCACAGTCTATATGACTACTCAGTAGAAACTCATGTGTTCTAGCTGTGTGACAATTCCTAGTTTATATATTTTATCATTAAAACTCTATCTAAACTAGCATTATTATTATCAATTAGACAATACAACTTAAAAAGAAATCATCTTCATAATAATCATAGGTAAAAATGCCCCAAAGAACAGGGTATTTCTGTGCGACAAACACACTACATGACAGGCAGTGGGTTTCTCCTCATACCCAGTCATACCATATCAGATACTAGAGAAAGATGGCAGTGCCAAACATGTTGAGGGCACAGCAAAAGCGAAAGACATTCTGGTGTCTGTGGTCTAGGTTTATCTGAGACTTACCCATCAGGGTTATTCCTCCTGCTGGGCTGACACCAACCTCAACTGCCACCTGCTCCTCTGACACAGTCACTGGCAACATTGCTCATCATCCTTCTCTATAGCTCTTTTCTTTTATTGGCTCTTCTGACTCAACATCCTCCCATTCACAACATTTTCCACTCCATAATATGGGCCCTCTTAGCAAGAGAGATATAGAAAATGAATCTAGAAGCAACAATTTAATACAGAGATCTCTGATCTTCTGGTTTTATCTATAATTTTTTGTCAGACTGGGCATGGTGATGCATACCTTTAATTACAGTACCACTCAGGAGCCGGGGCAGAAGGATCTCTAAGTTCGAGTCTACCCTGGTCTATAAAGCAATTTTCAGAACAGCTAGGGCTAAACAAAGAAACCCTGTAAAAATTTCAGTTGTCTTGTGTGTGGTTGGCATCTTGTTAAATAATACTTTTCAAAGATTCTGGTCAAATGGATCCAGGATATTTTAGGAATGTCAATGGTAAGGATATTTTCAGACTGAAACAAATCTGTATTTATGTATCAAACCTAGGACAGATTGAAAAAAAAAACCTTTATACTTAAAGTGCACTTGGTTAGTGATTTAACTTTACTGTGATATCCATGGGATGAGAATGGATTTTCTCCACATGAACTACATGAACAGGAAGATTCAGAACATTATGGAGATTTGAATATAGTATCTATGAAAATAAACAAGGCATCAAAGGGTTTGGATGAACACTGATTTAATGTCTCTATTCCTTGGACCTGTGAAGGTAGAACACATCACTTCAGTTCAGATTGTACACTCCCCTTTAAAAATTTTGATAATTGTGTTGTTCAGGGATAGCTTTTGTAATAACTTCAATGAAGGAATAAAGAATTTGATAGGATCTCTGCAGTTTTCCCCCTACAATGTCTATTGTAAATGGGTATTTTAGTTACATTTCTGTCACTGAAACATAATACCCAAGTAATAATACTTATAAGGAGAAAAGATTTCTTTTAGGTCAGTGTTTTCTAGGTTCCAACCCATGATCAGTCCATGACTTGTCTCTGATGGTCAGACCATATGGGAATGGTGAGACATGAAAGGCAGAACAAATCTACATTCATTCCAAGTTGGGGAGTGCAAATGATAGGGAGCAGACAAGCCAGGCTTCCATAGCTCCCCTGAAGGCATATCTCAGTGAGCCAGAGACCAGCCTTCTAACTTGGCCCCACCTTCAGAAGGGTCACACCATCTTCCAATGTCACCTTTATATGATCAGGGCTTTAGACATAGACCTCTAGGCATGCTCAACATAGAAATTGTAGTTGTAGGGCATTAGAGCATTAAAGATTTTGATACGTAGTGGTTGAAGAGCTTGAACCGGTAGGCCAGGCTCAAATGGATCAGGGACAAAGGCAAAGTGACTGAGAGAAACAAGACACAGTGAAAGGTGAAAAGTACTCAGGTTCTCTCTTAGCTTAAGGGATATGTATCAAAGTAAGGCAGCAATAGAGGGATTAGAATTGCAAGTTCCTTAGGATGTAAAAAGTGTGTGTGTGTGTGTGTGTGTGTGTGTGTGTGTGTGTATGTGTGTGTTTGTGAGATAGAAAGAGATGTGGTGGGGTGGGAAAGATTATAGCTGTGACTGAGTAATTAAAAGCTGATTTGGGAGTGTGTTGTTCACTTGCTAAGATTAGTCAAGGTTCAAATTTTTGGCGAAGAATAATTTTATCTGTCTGGAGCCAACATCTTAGAAATTTGTGCAAGAGTGATGAAGTAGTTGATGAGAAAGGGAAAGATTGGTGCAGTCAGCTGTAGAATGAATGCGCTGGTATTGACTTTGTGGACAGGCAAGGTGAGATTCCCCTCGGTATGCTGTGAATATATTTTTATTACCATTGGTTAATAAAGAAGCTGATTTGGCCTATGACAGGGCAGTGTATAGCTAGGCAAGAAAACTAAACTAAATCCAGGGAGAAATAAAGCAGAGTCAGGCAGATGTCATGAGGCCGCCCAAGAAGCAAGATGTGAGGTAACAAACCACGAGCCTCATGGTAAAATATAAAATAATAGAGATGGGTTAATTTAAGATGTAACAGCTATCTAGGAATACACATGATCCACCCATCAAACACTGTTGTAATTAATATGTTTTTTGTGTGATTATTCGGGCCTGGGTGAACAGGAAACAGAAGTGCAGGCTCTGTTTACAGACAAGAGAACAGGAGCCTTGACTCTGAACCATATGGTATATGAAACTTCTGAGGACCGAGTTGTAGTGAACCTTCATGGAGCAGTAACTTCTCTTAAAACTCAAGTTTAATTAGGTATGCAGAGGTGGGAGTGCTTTTCTTAAAGAGGTTGGGAATAAAGTGTTTCTCTGAATCTCTCCTTCCCCCCAACCTCATAGAGTTCTTCCCTCCTTTTCTCCTTACCCTTTTTCTTCTTCTTTTCCTCTGTCATCAAAGGAAGACTTTAGAAAATATAAAAGGATTACAGAGGTACAGTAAAAGATGCTTATATAAGTGAGGATAGATTTGGAACTTGGGAGGTGATTGGCATTTGGTTAGGCATTTTTATTTTCCAGATCTCCTTAGGCAAGGTTTATCATATCAGCATGATTAAAGATGCCTTGAGAACCTGGGAAGACTGGTGCATACCTGTAATCCCATCACTTGAGAGATTGATAGCCGCTACTAGTTGAATTTAGACTGGACTACATAGAAATTTTGAAGCCACCTTTGGCTATATAGTAAGTGTGTGCATCAAAAACCCAAAACCAAAATGCTATGAGAAACTATGTCCTGAAGCTGGGGAGATGGCTTGGTTATTAAAGTTCTTTCCACTCAAGCATACATCCCTGAGCTTGAACCCTATCCACCCATGAGGAAAGAACCCAGGCATGGGCAGGATGTACTTGTAATCTCAGTATTAGGGCTTGCTGATTAGCAAATCTAGAAGAATCAGTGAGATTCGAGTTTTCAGAGTTAAGACGCTGTCACAGAAAGTAGGGTGGAGAGTGCCTTAAGACACCTAACATAGACATGATGTGCATCAGCTTGTACACGTGAACACACATACAAACACACACGCACAATGTCCTTATACCAACTATTGTTGGTATTTTTATAAAAAACCAGAAGTGAAATAAAAGTTTTGATCCTGAGTCATGTATAAGATGAAGAGCCTTGTTTAAGAAAGCAGACACAGAATTATAAGTAGGAAAATAAGTATGAAGGAGGGCATTTACCTGGTATGGTTTGTAAATTCAAAAAGTCAATAGTATCACAAGTATTGTGGAATTTGATCCTCCTCAATGTTTATATTGATATGGGCACATCTTTACTGTATGTATTGTCTCATATTTATTTACCTGTTTTAGGTGGGGCCTCATTGTGTCACAAGAGCTGACCTTCAACTCATGAACCTCCCTCCTTAGGTTCCATCTACAAGTGTTGTGACATTTATTAATAGGTTTAGTTATTGATTTTCCAATCCCTTCCTTTATGAGAACTACTTCATTGTATTTTCTACTGGGGGAGCTAAAAAGCATTTCTCATTCTACTATAATAAATATTTATTCTGTATTCCTGATAGTTTAGAAAAAACTTGCCTCTCTAGAACACATTATTGGTAATGAGATAAATACATATATTACCCAATTTCAGAAATCCTGTCTTTGTTTATGAGGTTTATTTGTATTAAGTGTATTGTGGACTTCTTTAGGTTGTTTCTGGTGGTCTGCAATGAGGACCCCTGGAGCGTGAACCTTGTTAACTTCAGATCAGTCTGGTTTGATTCAGTGGGTATTATAAATGGCCATCTCCTTTTCTAGTTTTCACATAGGCATGGTGATTCTTAGTCTCATTTGTTTAAGTTAGTTGAAACTATGAGGCAATGTCGTGACTTTTTCTCAGAATAACAAGAGAACTTTAATTTATTTAATGTAAAACCTTGCACACAATCAGAGACCCCATAAAGTTTATTCATATTTCTATTATATTAATTATCTATATTTTAATTTCCCCCATGTCTGGCACAACATCCTGTACTCTGTTTTCTCTAAACACATAAATCCTTTGTTTTAATGAATAAAGAAATGGATGTATTTCCAGTGAGACTGTATGTCAGGTGCAGAAATTCTCTATTGTCAAAAGTATATGTCTTTAAAAAACTGGGATTCTTCTATAGCAACCCTAAAACACCATACAGCCAGTGCTTGGGGCTTTCAATTGCATGTGTTCTCACTTTCCTTTTGGAGACATTTCCTTTTGACATTGCTATGTTCTTCGGGTAACTGATAACATATTCTTCCCATATTGTTACAGGATTTTCATGAATTTTCCCCTTCTAAAATTATAGTTAAAGATTAATTCATGCTAAGTAACATCCATTTATAATCTAAGGTGTTCCACTACATCACTCTACTTTTCATGGTTCATAGAAATATATTTAGGCATTATAGAAGATGTTAAAATGAATGAAAGTTATGAACCTGCCAGGCCATGGTGGTGCACGCCTTTAATCCCAGCACTCAGGAGGCTGAGGCAGGCAGATATTTGTGAGTTCTCAGCCTGGCCTACAGAGTGAGCTCCAGGACAGCCAGAGATACACAGAAAACTCTTGTCTCTACAAACAAAAACAAAAAGTTATAAACCCTGTAGGTAAGAACCTTGCAATGTATTACATATAGATAGAGGAGAATTCAATGAGGAGACAGTAAATAGAGAAAGATTCATGTAAAGCCTAAGACTAATACAAATTTATATAGATTGTTGTAATTATTTTCCATGCCTCCACTTTTAGCCATCAAGTGGGACACTATCAATATTTATGCAAAGATATCCAAATGTAAACTAATACTATGTTAAACAAATCAAGATATAGACTCGCTCTATTCTTTTGCTCTCACTTTTTATTATGGACGTTTTTGTATCACTTATAAGGATAAGCTAATTGTGTAAACATTTACCTTCATACTCTGACAGTTATTAGCATATGGCCAATATTATTTTCTCTACCCTCACCCCGGAACTCTTCACTTTATTTATTGAAACCAAATCTATAAACACTGTCTTGACTCATCACTCAGTATTTTCTCACTTGAATGTCTCACCTTATCCAAGAATTCTTTTCTCTTTCAGCACTGCAGTTCTGATGGTCCATCCCTGCCAGGACACCATCTCTAAATGTCAGCACGACTCCCTGATCAGCTCCAAGGGAAGAGTCAGAACAGGAGTGTCTCATAGACAGTCTTTTTCTGCTCTGGACAGATGGCTTCATAATGTTAAATGCAGATGCTGAAGTACTCATGAGAGTCACTCTCTTGCTGCTTTGCCTTAAGGTGTTTCTGTCCTCTATTGACCTCTCACAGACTCAATACCTCAGTTCTCCAGAAGTGGTCATCCCCCTAAAGGTGACTAGCAGGGCCAGGGGTACAAAAAGTTCAGGATGGCTCTCCTACAGCCTGATGTTTGGGGGCCAAAGACATGTTGTCCACATGAGAGTCAAGAAGCTGTTGGTTTCTACTCACTTCTCGTTGCTCACCTATAGAGAGGAACATGCCCTTCTTCAGGACTATCCCTTTGTCCCTAGTGACTGTTACTATCATGGTTTTGTAGAGGGGGCCCCTGAGTCCTTAGTTGCTTTCAGTGCCTGCAATGGGGGTTTTCAGGGAGTGTTACAAATGAATGGCTTCTCCTATGAAATCAAACCCATCAGGCACTCCAGCACATTTGAACACCTAGTTTATACATTACACAATGACAAGACACAATGCCCACCTATGATGTGTGGTTTAACAGAAAAGAGAATGCCATACCAACACTTTGGACTTGAAGATCCCGAGAAGTCATCTGTGAAGCGAAATTCTGGAAAATTGTGGAACCACACGTGGTTTCTGGAGCTGGCTGTCGTGGTAGACTATGATTTCTTCACTTACTCTCAACGCAACTTGTCAAAGGTAAGAGAGGATGTGGTTCTCATTGTTAACATGGTGGATTCCATGTACAAGCAGCTGGATACCTATGTGACTTTGATGGGCATTGAGATTTGGAATCGAGGAAACATTTTTCCAATGGAAAACATACATCAGGTCTTAGAAGATTTTTCTCAGTGGAAACAAGTCAGTCTTTCTCAGGTGCCTCACGATGCAGCCCATATTTTCATTAGAAGCTCACTTATAAGTGTGCTTGGTATAGCCTATGTTGCAGGAATATGTCATCCTCCTCTTGACTGTGGGGTGGAAAATTTCCAAGGAGACTCCTGGTCTCTTTTTGCCAACACTGTGGCCCATGAGCTAGGTCATACTTTCGGTATGCAGCATGATGAAGAATCTTGTTCTTGTGGGGAAAGAGGTTGTGTCATGAGTACTTTCAGAGTACCAGCAGAGAGATTCACCAACTGCAGCTATAGCGATTTTATGAAGACTATTTTAAACCAAGGAACTTGTTTGCACAATCATCCAAGACCAGGGACAGTCTTTCTGGTGAAGCGCTGCGGGAATGGTATGGTTGAAAAAGAAGAGGAGTGTGACTGTGGCTCTATACATGAATGTGAGCAAGATCCCTGTTGTTTGTTGAACTGTAAACTGAAGCCTGGGGCTGCATGTGCTTTTGGACTTTGTTGCAAAGACTGCAAACTCATGCTAGCAGGGGAACTCTGTAGACCAAAAGTCAATGAATGTGACCTTCCAGAATGGTGCAATGGAACATCCCACCAGTGCCCAGAAGATGGCTATGTACAGAATGGGCACTCCTGTGGCGTCAGTGCCCACTGCTATCAAAAGCAGTGTAATAACCATGACCAGCAATGCAGGGAGATTTTTGGCAAAGGTGCAAGAAGTGCATCTCATAACTGTTACAAAGAAATGAACTCACAGGGAAACAGATTTGGCCACTGTGGCACAAATGGCACAGAGTACCTAAAATGTAGAATGTCAGATATATTTTGTGGGAAAGTTCAGTGTGCAAACGTGGAAGACATTCTCCATCTCCAGACTCATTCTGTTTTGCAGACGATTAATGCCGATGGCGACAGCTGCTGGAGTGCTGACCATCATCTGGGGATGGGTGCACCTGATGTCGGTGAAGTGAAAGATGGCACCACCTGCGGAATGGAAAAGATCTGCATGCACAAGAAGTGTATCAGCCTGTCTGTCCTTTCAAATTCCTGTCTTCCTGAGACTTGTAATGGGAAGGGAATATGTAATAACAAACATCACTGCCATTGTGACTATGGGTGGTCTGTGCCTTTCTGTCTACACCGGGGCTACGGAGGAAGTATTGACAGTGGTCCAACATCTCCAAAAAGAAGAGCCAATATTATGGAATTGTCAATAATTTTGACTGTTTTGTTTATTATAACTTGTCTGTTAATAGCTGGACTTTATATACTGTATCATTGAATACCTTCTGGTCCCAAAGAGACTAAGGCTTGTTCACCTGGTTAAGAGATTATCTAACTTAACATCTTATATATTAAGTTTGGCAACAAAAACATTATTATATATGTAAATCTAAGCATATTTGAGAGCTCATAGAAAGATGAGTGTACCTTCCCCTTCATCAGTATCAGAAATATTGTCAACAGATATGGGTAATTCTTAATGTATTCTTGGCTGTTGTTTATTATCTTAAGCAGCAAATAAAACTTATTGAGAAATGATAATATCTGACCCACCCAACTGCTTGAATTTATTTGGCAAACAAAAGCAAAGAGTGAATCTTTGTTAATTGTTGTTTCTTTCATTAAAAACTCATGACCTTGCTTCCCATGTGTTCAATGGCCTAGCTTGTCTATTTTCTTCGCCGTTATCTGGCAGTTTAGGAACCCTTTTGGAGTCTTTCTGTGATTATATCCCATGGAAGACAATTGTTTTATATGTTGTTTTCATTATCTTTTTCTGCACAGTGCCCAATTCAAACAGACATCTGAATGAAGAGGAATACTAATTGCATAAGATATTAATAGAAAAAGGATGCCTGTTTACTCATTTTGGAGATGTCACCCTGGCCCTCTGTTCAAACCTACTAGAGTTTTTGTTTCAACAGTGAATGCTCACCACGTGTATTATAAATGCTGCTGTGTGTATCAGGGTACCTGACTAGTCTTCTGTGCCCAGCTTGTCCCATCCTTAGTCTGTTCTTAGCATTTTAAAGAACCCATCTCTTGAAAACATAGATCTGATTAGATAGTCATTGCAGCTCAAGACGCCAGCTGAATAACATGGAGTCAACTGACCTTTCTGAGGTCGCCCTCATGTTGTTTTCAAAGTATGTTTGGCTGTGTCATCCTTGAACAGCTGTCTCTGTGTGGAATTGGCACTCCAAAATGTTTACTAGCTTCTGTCATGCTTTACCCTTGGGAACTCCATTATATTCCCCAAAGAGATCCAGTCTTTGGAAAACAATGGAACTATGTGATATTTCACTTGTGTTCCCTTGTTACTTTATGGTCATGCCTTAGTTTTCTGCATCCCAGTAGATGGTGAGGACCAGGGCAGACCATGTACCATCCAGAGTTACAAAGAAGAAAAGGATATCTGAGGACACCATAGAATCTGAAGAGTGGAGCAAGATTATAGTCTAGTTAACCTTGGCTATAGGCGATGCATCAGCAAAAGCCTGACTTGTTTGAGTGCATATGTGTTCACATGGAGACAAAAGGTAGGTTCTCCCATTTGTTAATTTTCAAAAAAATTACATAATTATTTGAAATTGATTAAGATGTATTAATCTAATGTTATTTTATAATTGTAGACTTTTGTATATATGCCTCATACTACTTTGAAATAATCAAGGGAGCCACCTGACCATGGACTTATGGCACAAAAAGTAAGGAAAAAATCAAAACAAAAACAAAAGATGGTTCACATGTTAGTAATTTAAGCTATCACCCTAGAATGTGAATATTCTCTGAAGGACTGGGAAGTGGAAGGGCAAAGTACAGAAACCCATAAAGGATGGGTTAACCGGTGGTACCTGAGATTATACTGCTTCTGCTTTTTTGAGTAGGTTTTGAGTTTATCTTGCTGTAAGGAGTAAGATAGTTAATTATCCAGTCATACACTTTCCAGATGGTAGCCATTTGCCAAAATATAACTTATTTTAAGAGTCATTTTCAGGCTAAGGGTGATGGTGCACTTTTAATCCCAGCACACAGGAGGCAGAGGTAGGCAGATCTCTTATGAGTTTAAGGCCAGCTTGGTCTATATAGCAAGTTCCAGGACAGGCAAGGGATACATAATGAGACTCTGTTTCAAGGGGGGGGGAAGAAGAAGAAAGGAAGGAAGGAAGGAAGGAAGGAAGAAAGAAAGAAGGAAAGGAAAGGAAAGGGAAGGGAAGGAAAGAGAAGGAAATGAAAGGGAAGGAAGAAAAAAGGGGGAAGGGAGGGAAGGAGGAGGGTTCTTCCCTCCCTTCCTTTTATTTTTTTTTATTTTTTATTTTTTTTTCTGGGTTTTATTTTTGACCTTTATTTAATTTAGGTTAAACAGAAATTGTCTTTTTGGAACTTTTTCCAACTTTAAAGTTCCTTCACATCTAAGCTGATGATTAGAGTGAAGAATTGTTCCCAAAATATCAATCAAGCAGAGAAGGTTTATTATTGGTCTTGTCTTTGCACACCCACCCTGAGACCAACACCTTTCTGAAATAGCATTGATAATTACTGTTGTTGTTGCCTGTGTTATGAGCTGACACAGAGCAATTTTTTTCCATACATTGTTTTGTTTTATTTTTTCCATTCAAGAACATAATTAAAGAAATAAAATTTTTTTTCCTTTCTTCCCCTTCTCCCGGTCCCCTCCCACTACCTCCCCACCCCTCCTCCCTCCCCCTTCTTCCTTGAAAGAGGGCATGGTGCCCTGCCCTGTTGGAAGTCCAAGGCCCACCCCCATCCCTCCTGGCCTAGGAAGGAG
>PVIU01018955.1:0-37688 GCA_004026605.1 Ondatra zibethicus
ATTTGTAATAGCCAGAACCTGGAAACAACCGAGGTGCCCCTCAATGGAAGAATGGATCAAGAAAGTGTGGAATATATACACATTAGAGTACTACGCAGCAGTAAAAAACAATGACAGCTTGAATTTTGCATGCAAATGGATGGAAATAGAAAACGCTATCCTGAGTGAGGTAACCCAAACCCAAAAAGACGATTATGGTTTGTTTTACTTTCCAGAATATAAATAGCTCCTTATTTTCTTCCATACCTTTTTGTATTTAACAAATAATTCACATGTATTTATTTGATATATTACAAATATGTAATAACAAATTATACATATTACATATTAATATAAAATAATTACATAGTAATAAATACACAGTAATTTAGATAGTGTAACTACATCAATTCTTAGTTCACATACAAATTGTGATAGTTAATTCATGTTTCTTAGTTCATGCTGGTTTTCATTCTTAAATTTAAAATATGATCATTATGTCATGAATGTAATTCAAATGCCTGATTTTCGTGTCAAATTTTGTAATAACATTTATTGGAATTATAATTATGAATTATGAAATGCAAACATTGTTTGTAAGCAAATGATCTCAGGACAAACCAATTGGTATTGGATAATGAATTGGGGTACTCTACCATGGAGAAGACCACATCTCACTCACCAGAATTCTCCTTTGCCTGTAGCTCCTTGTCAAGGGTTTAGGTCACTAAACTTCCCCTTTCCAAGTTAGATGTCCTCTCTTGTCTTGGTCTGTAAAATTATGTTATCTTTTATTTTAGCTACATATGCTTTTAGAATTTTTAGTTTTTAATAAACATAACCAACATATTTCTTTATGACATTTTCATACATAGCCAGATGTAGTGGGAGGGGGTGCTTGTAAGTCCCAGATGCTCAAAACCAAAATCATCACACAGAAACTGTATTAATTAAATCACTGCTTGGCCCATTAGCTCTAGCTTCTTATTGGCTAACTCTTATTATTTAAACCCATTTCTATGAATCTATGTATCGGCAGGTAGTAGGGATTTACTGGCAAAGTTTCAGCATGTCTGACACTGGCAGCAACTCTATGGCGTCTCTCTGACTCCACCCTTCTTTCTCCCAGCTTTGCTTTTCCCACCTAGTTCTGTTCTTCCCTGCCATAGGCTCAAAGCAATTCTTTATTCATTAACCAATAAAAAGCAACACATAGGCAGAAGAACCCTCCACACAATTTCCCCTTTTCTGTTTAAAGAAAATGGAAGGCTTTGACTTACCATAGTAAAATTACATATAACAAAACAGTTAACAAGCAAGAATTATAGTTACAATATTTTTATTTATTTTATCTTTTATCATAACTAAGGAAAATTATAACTATAACCATATCCAAGTTTTTTAACTCTATCCAAGACTCCAGAAGGATATAATATTACCTAAGTAAACATGAAGTGCATTGTAAGCAACTTTCAAAACTCTAGAATTGACAGAGACATCTCACTGCCTGACAGTAACAGAAAGTTCTTCTGTATCATTGGACCATCCATCTTCAGCCTACAGGCCCATAGTATCCAGCACTTTTCCATGAAGCAGGAAAGTTTTAAAAAAAATTCCACCTATATTAGCAGTTTGTCAGTCACTTTCTTCTGTATCCTGCAGAATGTCTAGAGGACTCTTTCATGAAGCAGGAACCCAAAAAGACCATCTCACCTTTAGGCAAGTTCATCATTCATTTTTCTGTGGGTCCTGCATGTCCAGTTAAGCAGTCCAGGGAAGAGCAGTTTCTTGCCCAAATGGCTAGCAAACTCCATAAGGAGCCTCTTTGATGCCCATCTTCCTTCAAAGGAATTGGTGTTTCCAGGAGCAGACATGTTTCATTGTCATGAAAAGTCCTAAGTTATTAAAACATTTTAAATGCCATATTTTGTAGTATTTGAAAGGTTTGAAGAATAGCTGCCTATCTGAAATACATCTCTGTACTTCTAGAAAATCTAACAAGACTACAAGCTTAACTTTTATTGATGACTCTCTATTTTCCTATATTTCTTAATTATACATTGCATTTTTAAATGAGCTATACAAAGACAACACCTTAATCAAGATCAGAAATACATATACCAGTGCAAATTATTTTTATCTATATCATACCCCCAGTTAAATGTAAACAAACATTTATAAACAATATTTGGGAATATGGGCACAGTTTTGTCCATACTGCTTCCTGCTGACTGTTGGGCATAGTAATTTTTGGGAGTGTTCACAATGACCTTCAGCAGGTTTTGTACCATCAAACTACACAAGTCTGGAAGGAACCCATAGGTTCTCTTCCTCTGTGGAAACAGGAGAAGAGCCTCTTTTCCAAAGCAGCATATCCTTAGACCCAAATTTGGAAATCATGATACCTTTATAGTATACATGCTAATTTAACTTAGCAGCTCCTACAGTGAAATATCTCTCTATACTTAGCTCATTCACATTCAAAGAATTTAAAGATAACACAATAATAGGCATAATCCAGAGTATCTGTAAATTTTCCATTTTTACATGGCTTATTTTTGTTTATTCTTTTTATTCTATGACTATCTATACTCTGTCTCTTTAAATACTTTACCCTTTTTTAAAGCATTAACTTTATTTTATGACTCTCTATACTCTTTTTGCTCTCCCTTCCAAGCCGATGTACATTTATCTGACACTATGACTCATCTGGATATGTCTTTATTGCATATATGTAATTCTTTATTGCCAGGAGTGCTTTTTAAAATGTTAAGCACTTCTTAAAACTTAAGTTGTGCCATTACTATGGTATATATAGTACCTTCTGCTTGCCTGCCCAGTCTAAAACTTAAGCTGTGACATTACTACGGTATATATGGTACTTCCTGTTTGCCTGTCCAGTCCAGCATGGTGGAGCTGCTTGAGACTCTAAGAGCCATGCACACAGCTCCAATATCAGGCATACAATCAGTCCATGTCACCATTATGCAAGCTGCAACAGTCTGCTCACAAACCCCATCCAAATGCTCCGGCTCCCAAAAGAGCTACAGCTGAGTCAGAAAAACCTCTTTTAAAGAAGCCACAGAGTGCCACCAGCAAGCAAAGCCAATTCAGAAAAAAAAAATGAGGCTAAACCTTGCCTTTTAGTGTCTAGGATTCCTTTGCAAACCCTCTGAGATTTTAAGTGGATTTTTAGATGTCCACATTACAGGTATACCAAATAATCCTAAAGGTCAGGCAGTTATAGAAAGGTCAAATCATACTATAAAGAATATGCTGAACAAACAAAGAGATGGAAAATAACCCCTTGAAGTAGATTACATAATATTACATTAACCTTGAGTTACCTTAACAGTAATGAGAAAGGAGCCATAGCAGCAGAGAGTCATTAGATAATGAAAAAAACTTCTGAAATGACTCAACCAGTGTATTTCAAGGATGCGTTGACCTCACAATGAGAACCAGGAAATGTTCTACCTTGGTGAAAGGAGTTTTACTTTAGTTACCACAGGAGAAGAAAAACTATGAATACCATCAAAATTAATAAAGATTTACTTGAAAGAAGAAATATCTTGAAAAAGAAAAAGCTCATCCACAAAGGTGACAACCATACAGGTGGTGAGGAACACATACAGAGTTGGGGCAGGGTTCTGCTCTTATCTTTATAGGAAAATACACATCTTCAAAATTCAAGAGAGGCTAGATGCTTGGATGCTGACAGAAGGAAAAGTAACGATCCACTAAGGATCATCTAGGAAAAGGAATACGAGTGACGAGGACAGGTAATTAATACATACATACATAAATACACACATACATATACATATGAATAGAGAGAGAGAGCTGGTTTTGGAGTTGGGCAATTTCTTTGTATTTTTCTAAATCCAAATCCAAGCGTGTTGGTAAGGAACATTCAGATTTTCTGTCTTATATCAGGAGCCATCTGGTATGAGACAGAAGGAAGACTTTAGGAAAAATTTCACTTGCTCCATGTCTATTTTGTCTATATCATATTCTTTATTGAATGTGTGTTTATATGAATGATAGATTTTCCTACAGATCCTTTTTCTGCAGTAATCTTTAAAGTTTCCAGGAAGAAGAGGGGACCCCTCAGCCACAACTCCACCTGGTTGAGATGACATCATGATGCTGATAGCACTATTCTAAGACAAGGTTTTTGGGTACCAGCTGCTGAAATGGTACACCTTCTCATGATGTTCTGGCCAGAACTCCAAATAAGAACTTTGGGTGGGGGGAACCCTATTTACTACTCAGAAATCGTTTGTAAAAATACTAGACAGAAGTTTTGAAATTTAACCATCACTTATTTTTTGCACGATCCCATTAAGAAAATATTGTCCCATGACAGTAGGAAGCAATTCTAAAGGATTACACTCCCATCCCAAAATAGTTTGTCTTAAGGGTTGGGAATACCGCTTAGGTGTTGTTGATTATTATTTGTAACAGGTAGAGGGTTGAGGAGGAAACTATGTTTGTTCTAAAAAAAAAATTAAGGAATAATAATAGTGGGTAATAGAGTGAATACTTGTGAGCTATTATTTATAGATAATATACATTGATATAGTTTTTTGTATATTGATACAAGTTCAAATTTTATTTATTTCTGTTTACAATATTTGTACACCTATGCAAAGTTACTATGTCAGATTGTATATATTCATGCTTTTAACTCTGTTTAGGAAATTTTGTACGTTGATACAACTTTTAGGATATATGTTCGTATTGCATTATATATTACTCCTACCTCTGATCAATATACTTATACATTCTTTACATTTTGAGTTCATTGTCTTCATTTGTTACATATTTGTTTACAGATTATTTGATATTCTGACATAAAGGTTTAGTCTTTCAGTTAAACAGGTATTGAATATTATAGGTCAATAGTTGTTCATGTTTGTTGTATATGCAGTCAGATCATTTAGGTTTTTTAGAAACATAGAGATTATATTCTGTCTAGATAAGTAATCTTCAACCACTTCAAGGATCTGTAGAACATGGCATTTAAATAATTTAGGGTTCTGTTGACATGAGACATGATTGCTTCTGACAGCACCAATCTATTCCCGAGAGAATGTTGAGCACCAAAGACACTCCACTAGGAGTTTGTTTTCTTCTTGGCACAATTGGCCTTTGGGCAAGGAACTGCCCATACCTCAACCACTGATGAATACATGGTATCCAGAAATGGAAAAGCAGGGCAGAAGGAAAAAGACTGTCAAATCTTACCAAGACAGGGTAAGATGGTTCTGAAAAATTTCCTGCCTATGATAATGGTCTGTCAGTTATGCTAGGCTTTATCCAAAGTTGGTTGCTTCAATGTTTCAAATGGGACTTTCGGTGATTGCTCAGGTATCTAATTGTCTCCATCATATATTGCTCAATTTGGAAGCTACTTGAATATACTTCAAGCCTGCTTAAGTAATATTATCTCTCTTCTCAGGCCTTAAATGGGGTTGAAGATTAGATATTCATGGTTACTGTCCTCTTATGATCTAGCCAAGCCATTTCCTATACAAAACTTAGACTCCTTAAAATGGAATGTTTATTAAACATTTAGCATACATTTCTTGCTTGATATTGTTATGCTGGTTGTAATTCTAATTATATTTGATGTCTGTTCCTAGTATATATAGTTTTGTATTGGGTTTGGACCTCTCTCATTTAAACACAATGGCGAGGTGTTGTGGGAACACATTCTGCTCCTACAGCTAATAGCATTTAAGATACCAGCCAATTTGGGCACCTATAAAGTGTGTACTCATTCTATTGCTTCCTGCTCTTGCTTCTGGCTGCTAGACTCTGTTTCTGTTCCCCGTTCATGCAGAGGATTGTTATCTAGGACAGTGATCTGTAAGTTTTCCTTAAATAAATAATCCTTTATTATCCATAATTCTGAACTAGTGTGGCATTATTTTATGACTTCTGCCTTCAGCCAGATTGTATTGATTTTACCTACCCCTTAGTCCCCACTTCATCTCAGTTCCTTCTATCTCCTTTTATTCTTCTATCTACATGTCCCATATCTCTATCTCCACTTTCACATTAGATGTTTTATATTCCATTCCTTGCCTGTCTTCCTTTCAACCTATTTTTTCCTTTCCATAGACCCTCTTTCTTATTTTATGACCATTATTTGCATGGATTCCCACATAAATACACTTAGGTTTTGCATATGATAAGAATGTGATGCTTGTCGTTCTGAGCCTAAGTTGTCTTGTCAATATAACATTCCTCATTCTCTTGCAGGGTTCCAGAAGGTGTCCCTGGTGAGAGAGGGAAAGTAGGCAGGGAACCAACTATACAACCTCTGGGAACAGATTGAAACAACAAGATTGTTTATTTTAGGAAGGGGTAGGCCTAATATATCCCCCATCCTGCCCTGGAGGGGAAATCCACTGAGCTGGCATCTGCTGAAGTGATGTGATCATCATCATCTCTAGTCAGACTCGACTGCTATTGTCAAGGCCCTCTGGTAGACCTAGGCTGTCTTTCAGGAAATATCTACTGTGCATGGTATTATTTTTGCTTCTAGGCCCACTGGCTCTCAGGCTCATTAAGGCTTAGTCATCCCACATAGTTTCATCTTTTTTCTGGCACTTTTAATTTTCATAACAGTTTAATAAATTCCTGCTTTATACATGTGCTGTATTTTCACTATACATTCTCCTCTTGATAGCCATCTAGGCTGCTTCTACTTTCTTGCAGCAATGAATACAGGTAGACCAGAGGCTCTGCGGTGATGTATATGTCCAGGAGCAGTGTATCTAACTTTTTTGGCAGTTCTATTTTTAAGTTTTTATGAAATTCTGCAGGATTCATCAAACAGTTATAAGTTAAAACTCTTGCAAATGCTAAGTGAAAGTTTCTCTTTTCCCACATTGCACAGAATTTCTTACTAATTATTGAATATGTGAATAAAAACAGGTATACAAATTTCTTTTTAAATGTAAGGTTATTTTATACTTCGAGTTGGGCTTTTGTCAGTTGTTGAAATAGCTTGGTGATCAATAAGGATTTTGGAGAAATAATATGATAGAAAACAATCAGACTAGCATGGCCTCCAGTTTCTGTTCATCTGTTATATAGTTTGAGGAAAACATTCAAGTTTATCATTTTGGTGGAGATGGTTTTCACTTTCCCTGGCTTCCCATGGTCTCCCTGTGTTTTTTACATGCCTGTCTAGTTCTTCAGGGACATGTGACTTAGCAGACCCTTGACCACCCTCTCAATTTTCTGATTCCTTCAACTGTTGTTCACTCCAGTGGTAACCAAGACAGTAGTCTCCTGAGCTGGTTTTTGATGTTCCTTCGCCATCAAACTCACCAGGTACAAAAAAAAAAAATGGCAGCAGGTATTCATCCTCCTTAAGGTGAAGCCTGTGACACATAGCTGACCAGTTTATGATCCTCAGATATCCTTTGTATTTGCCGGTCTCATAACTCTACATGGAGCTACTGAGGATGGGAATCCTAAAACTTTAAAAGATCAGAGACCTATTCATTTCTAGTTAGACCTCAAGTGTGTGGTTTTTTTTTTTGCTTTGTTTTGTTTTTTTCTGTCTTAAATAAACCTTTTACATGTTTGTGTTTTTCCCTATCTTCTTTCTTCTGCTTCTGGTGAATTTCTAAGACCTTCAAAAATTATTGCACATAATTTCACTCTGTTTCATTTTTATTATTTTTTGTGCTTAAACTTGCTTACCTCTAAGTACTGACATTTAAAAGTTAAACTTCTTCTTTCATTTTATATATTCATAGTACAGAAGAAGTAAGAGCACTTAACTATCAACAACAACAAAGTATTTGTACTTTGTTTAAAGTACATATTATACAACTCTTAAAGAAAGCTGAACCAACATAAAAAATAGAAATACCAACAAATAAATATACTGTTAATTTTCTAGGAGTTTTCTTTTTTCCTCATTAATATCATTTTACTCACACACTCATTACCAACATAACCTTTGTCATTACATTTTCTCTAAAACCACTTGCTAGTCCTGAGCATTTTGTAGAGCATTTTACTGTTAGTATGAAAATTCTTTCTTTATCTGCTGTGCATGGGATCTAACCATTTTCTAGAACATGCTAGAAAAATGCTCCAACACTGAACTCTATCTCCAGAAGTCAATTTGACATTTTATTTAAGTAAAAAGTTCATTAACTTGGGTAGGCCTGCTTGAGCTTATTTTGTATTCCATGTAGTCATTGAACATAAAATAATCCTGCCTTAGTCCTCAGAGAATATGAAAGTAATATTCACTTTTCCAGGCCCTGATGTCAAAAGCTTCATCTGAGGTTCTCCCCAAGCAAAAAAAAAATTTTTTTTTCTTCTTCTTTCTCTTTTTCCCTTCCTTCCTTCCTTCCTTCCTTTCTTCCTCCCTCCCTTCCTTCCTTTCTTTCTTCATTTCTTTCTTTCTTTCATTCTTTCTCTCTTTCTTTCTTCCTTTCATTCTTCCTCTCTTTCTTTCTTCCTTAGTCTTCTTATTTTTCTTTCTTTCTTTTTTTTTGAGTTAAGGTCTCAATATGTAGCTCTGGCTGTCCTGTAATTCTCTTTGTACACAAAATTGGCTTCAAACTTACAGATATGCACCTGCATATATCTCTCACCAGTACTGTGATTAAAGGCATGTTCCAACACACCCAATAAAGAGAAACATTTCAACAAAGCACGTTTGAAAAGCTAAAATAGTTTTTATAGAAATTCAAAAATATTTGTTTCCCCAAATCAAAGGAATTCCACTTATCATGGCAAAACTTTTTTGGTAGCTTTCAGTGTTAGGAAAACAGTGTAGTGCATAAGTTACCTCAGTCTACTAATAAAGATACTTTCACTATTTTTGTGTGTGTTTGGGTGTGTGTAGAGGCTTGAGCAGATAGGACTTTCTGATCATCTCAGCTTCCACTGAGTTGATTCCTTCAGGACACTGCTTTGAATGACCTTAGTTTTGTTTGGTTTCTTGGGTGGATTTTGTTGTTTGTTTATTTTTGTTGTTTGGTTGTTTCTATGTTATGTGTATTCTGGGGCATGATTGATTTCATTATTTTATTGGTCTTTGGGGTACTAATGCAAAACCTTAGTTCAAAATTATAGTCTTCCTTACATTTTGCTTATTAAAGATTTATGGATTCAAATCATTGCTAGAGGTGCCCAGTGTCAGTGGGAAAGGTGGTAATGTGCTACATAAAAGGCCTGGTATTATATAAAACCCTAAAGACATAGAAATGACATAGTACACTGAAACACAAGAAGGCTTCAATTTTTCCAATTAATTTTCACAGAGGTCTATTTCTCAGAATGCTCTTTATTCAGATAAAGAATAGTGTGAGCCCACAGGTTTTTTTTACCTTAAATAAGGACTCATATTTAATATTTGAAATCTTAATTTTAAGGTCAGATAGACATACTAGAGCACATTGGGTGAATTTGCATATTTTCAGGTATAATTAATTATTTGCAAAGTTCATGTTTATCTTTTAAAATTTTACTTAGTAGATGTTTCCTTCTTTTTAATACATGTTTCCAACTGTGATATATGCCCCAGTTTTTAACATATAAAATACTGAGATGAAGAAATCCTTAAAATGCTGTTATATTTATTTGTGTTCAAACTGGGTATGTGAAGGTTAGCCTATTTGAGGAAAATTGTGCAATTTAATAGAATGTGACAAGTGTTACATTTAAATAAGTTATTTTCTACAGTTTCAGACTGTAGGAAAAATGTGAACATATTTTTGTTCCAAAAAGAGATGTAATACCATTGAGTTTTATGAGACAAATGCAAGCAATACCTACTCATGAAAGTTGAAATGTAAATTTTTTCATAATTTTCATTTAAGAAACATCCATACTTTGTATGTGACTTACGAATTTCTTTGTTAAAAGCAGAAGTACCAAATTTTCTGGTTCCTAGGAGGGCAGCACAGTACTGAAAAAAATTACAACTCTTTTATTTCTTTATTCAATCATTTTTAGCACATTCGCTTTTATGGACTCACACTCTTTTGCTTGTGTTGAGCAGGCTGATTGACTTATTATTATGAGAAATATTAAATTTGAGTCTTTTCTATCAAATACCATTTGTGTTTAGAACAAGGGATACTTGCTAACCAAGTACTACTTTTATGCAAATATTTGACTCTAGCATAAATTTTTCTTTGCAAAGAGCATCCCTGCTGAATTTGATGGCCTGGAGTCCTGAGCCTTTTCTTCTTGCAACAAGAATGCTATCCTCTTCCTACATCATGTTTTTCTGTACCACTTCTTTTGTGGTACAGACTGTGGGGTAGGACTCCATCTAATGAAGAAAATATGCAGTCACCTCCCACAGGAGTTAGGATAAAAACCAATTGCAGGTTTAGTAAAGTGGTTTTTTGCCAGTTTTATAAATTTCCTGATCAAAGGAATGTTCTGAGAATATACATAACAGTAGTATTAAACAGACTGAACAGGTTATATTTGTGGATATATGTTTATATGTGCATAAGGAATTATATAAATAATATTATTAATACATTAATATCTATAATTCTGCATATGTCCACATATATATGTACATATACATATGCCTGAAACAACAATCACTGGAAATATATTAAATAGCAATGAGTGGTATATGGAAGGTTTTAGAGGGAAGAAATAGGGCAATTATTTTGTGATCTCAAAAATAAAAGAAATAACAAAATCCAAAGCTAGCATGCTTCTTGTCTCTCAGTATCTCTTTTGAACACACCCTCTTGTTCAAAAGTAAGGTTTTGTTCTGTCGAAGTGGTCTCTGGATTTTTTGCCCTGAATATTTTCAAACATCATGAGCTAGACTCCAAGTGACTAGAATACAACCAGTTCCTTTCATATTGCCAGTCTTCTACAACTGGTTCTTTTTAACCAGTTTGAAACAATTACTTGAAGGTAAAAAACAAAACAAAAACAATTCTTTATTCTAGAATACAAGTGCAAGTACATCCTTCCCCTTCTCTTTTCTTTTGCTAAGTGTATTTTAGAATGATTTCTTTCCCACTGGGTGTGCAGAGTCACTGCATTTGGAACTTGGCCTTATGTTTCTACAGCACACTTTTTGCCTTAGAAGGAACTTCTAGAAATGTTTCTTTTTAAAGAAGTAAATGAAATACTCATTCGGCGAAAGATAACACCCAGTTTTCTCTAACAATGAATGAAGTTTGGTTGGGACCAAAGACAGTAATTCAGTTCCCTCTTTCTTCTTATAACTCAGTTCTTGACTTTTTTTGTTCAGGGTCGGGAGGTCCTCATTAATTTCTGGCAATAAGGCACTAATTGTGGATAAGTTATTTGGACTTACACTGGATCTCAGGATGGACTTGTAAAAGAATGGGCTTCCTTTTATTTGGGTCATTCTCAATTCACTCTGAGCAACGTATTAATTGGAGACTTGGAACACATCAATAATTATATAGCCCCATAATACTAAAACAAAAGGAATACATCGAAATAAACTTGTAGAATATTGAATAAATACTGTTAATTTTGGAAAAAAATAAAGGTGAATAACAATTCATAGAATTAAACTACCTGCCCAACAGTCTGGAAAGATAAACACCTATAAGCCATGCCAAAAAGAATGGAGTAAGAGCCTAAACCTGAAGTGCTTAGACAAATAAAAAACATCAAACCTCAAGCAACTCAGGAGCCTGGACCCACATAAAGCAACCGTCAATACAGGGTGTCATAAAATAACCAGACAGTGAACAATACTGTTGGAGGGTGTAAAACAATTGCTTTTAAGGAAAATCAATGAGTATAAAGAAAACACTGAGACATGAGACAGTAATCCAACAGAGGAACCCAAAAGAGAGATGAAAACAAACTTAGGAGATCAAAATAAAACCAATGAATTGAAGAGTACACAAGAAATAGAATTGAAAGTATGGTAGAAGATTCAATAACCAAAAAGAATAAACAGAAGAGGGACTTAATGTGCTTGGAAAAAGGTTATTTGAAAAAGTCTATGTAGAGACAAAAAGAAAAAGAACATAGAATAATGAAGACAGCCTTTGCAGATATTAATATTGCCTCAAATAAACAATTGGCCCAGTCCTTGGGATTTAGAGGGGTATTAAAGAAGGCAAATATATGTAAAAGATTAAGGAAAAATAATATATCATGCAATCATAGAGAAGTATATGGTAGTTCTCCAAAACAATGAAAATAGAATCTGGACTGCCATATAACCCAGAAAGTCTGGTTCTTAGGATATAAATAAGGAGAAGAAATCTACGTGTTGATAACACATCTGTAAACCAATACTTATTGTGTTATTTACATCAGCCAAAAAGGAAAACAATATAAACACCCATCAACTGATGTATAAATAAAAGGAATGCAGTATCTATACACAAAGGAAATGAATCATATATAAATGGAATCCTATAATTTGAGAATCATGGTCAGAATCAGGGATCACTTCAATAAATTATATAAACCATGAATAGGATGGTATGATCTCACTCATATTTCAGATCTAGAAATATTAATTTCATAGAACTGAGAGAAAAATGATTATTAGGTGCTCATAATAATATCACAGAAGAACCCAAAGTTGACTAAATGTTAAACATTTAATGAAAAGATGTTTATTAACCATATTCAAGTTATTGAACACATATTGAGGAATATAGAAAAATTGTTAACTATAATTTATTGTCTTAAATAAATAAGTTAATAACTGTAATAATAATTGCAGACAATGTTTAAAAAGAGAGCGTATAATGTGAGAGATTATTAATCATGAACTGCCCAAGAAAGAGAAGCAATCACAAATATTTTGAAACAAATCTGCATTATGTGTTCAGGATGTGAATGTCGGTGTGGCCAGAACAGACATAGGATACGGATGAAAGAAGTAGAGAAATATGATTGTACACAAGTGTGACTTACCAGATATCACAATGGATGAGGATATTATTTAATTACAACAAAAACATGTTGAGAAATTTTAAATCGGACTGCAACACAATTGGTCTCAATTTATAGGAACAATACACAGACTAAGTATGTTAAGAATAGTACAAAAGGAAAATAGCAAACTACTGCATAATTTTGGAAGAAAGAGTTTTGTGTCTTAACAGTGATAAGAAGAAAATTTAAAGAAAAAAAGCATTTTGACATAAATTTTGCAGAGCATAATGATGGATGGGGTGAAGCGAAACAAAGGTGAGCAACCATAAAACATTCTGATGTTTTAGTCAACATGTCAGTGACTAAAACTGTAAATGGATAGTGAACAGACAACATAATGTTATAGTAAAAGGGTTCCTTTTTGTATTATTTTCTTTTTTTCATTTTTTTATTACTTAAAAAAATACCAATCCAAATTCCCACTCTCTCCCCTCCTCCCATTCCCTCCCTCTCTTTCAACAGGCCCTCCCCCTAACCCCTCCAACCCTAGGAGAGTGCCATGCACTCCACCCTGTGGAAAGTCCAAGGCCCTCCCTACTACATCTAGGTTGAGCAAGGTTTACATCCAAAGAGAATAGGATCCCATGAAGCCAGTATATGCAGTAGAGACACATCCCAGTGTCACTATCAGTGACCCCTCAGTCTGCCCCAGCTGTCAACCCCCTTCAGAGGGGCTTGGCTGTTCACATGCTCGTTCACTCCCAGTACAGTTGGAGTTGGTGAGTTCCCATTAGTTCAAGCAAACTGTCTCAGTGGATGATCCCCTCATGGTCTTGAATTCCTTCCTCATACCCTCACTCCTTCCACGCTTCAACTGAATCTTGGGAGCTCAGTCCAGTGCTCTGATGTGGGTCATTGCCTCTGTTCCCATCTGTTGTTGGATGAAGGTTCTATAGTGATAGTTAAGATAATCATCAGTCTGACTACAGGGTAAGGTCAGTTCAGACACCCTCTCTTCTATTGCTTAGGGTCTCAGCTGGGTTAATTTCTGTGCGTTCTTGGGCATTTTTCTAGAGCCAGGTTCTTGCTAACTCCATAATGTCTCCCTCAATCAAGATATCTCTTTCCTTGCTCTCATGTCTGTCCTTCCTCCATCTCGACCATCCCATTCCCTCAAAATCTCCTCAACCCCTCTTTTCCCCCCTCTACCTTCCACCCCCCCGCTCCCAAACTTTTGTCTGAGTCCAATTTCCAGGTGGTTCTATATATGTTTTTCTTTAGCTTCACCTTATTACTTAGTTTCTCTAGGATCCTGAACTATAGGCTTGTTGGCCTTTGTTTATGCCTAGTATCCACTTATGAGTGAGTAATTCAATGAAAATTAAGGCACAGCATACCCAAACCTATGGGACACTATGAAAGCAGTGCTAAGACAAAATTTCATAGCACTAAGTGCACACATAAGGAAAATGGAGAAAGCTCACATCAATGACCTAACAGCATGACTAAAAAAAAAAAAAAAAAAAGAAGCAGACTTACCCAAAAGGAGAAGAAGGCAGGAAATAATCAAGTTGAGGGCTGAAATCAACAATATAGAAACACAGAAAACCATACAAAGAATCAATGAATCAAAGAGCTGGTTCTTTGAGAAAATCAACAAGATTCGCAAACCCTAATCCAAACTAATCAAAAGGCAGAGAGAGAACTTCCAAATTAACAAAATCAGAAATGAAAAAGGGGGACATAACAACAGACACAGAGGAAATTCACAGAATCATTAGGTCCTACTACAAAAGTCTGTACTCCACAAACCTGGAAAATGTAAAAGAAATGTACAATTTTTTAGATAGATACCACCTACTAAAATTAAATCAAGACCAGATGAGCAATTTAAATAGACCTATAAGCTGTGAGGAGATGGAAGCTGCCATCAAAAATTTACCAACCAAAAATATCCCAGGGCCGGATGGTTTTAGTGGTGAATTTTACCAGAACGTTCAAGAAGAGCTAATACATATACTCCTCAAAGTGTTCCACATAATAGAAACAGAAGGCTCAGTGCCAAACTTTTTGTGAAGCTAGTTACCCTGATACCAAAACCACACAAAGAATCAACTAAGAAAGAGAATTACAGACCAATCTCACTCATGAACATGGATGCAAAAATTCTCAATAAAATTCTGGCAAACCAAATCCAAGAACACATCAAAAAAATCATCCATCATGACCAAGTAGGCTTCATCCCTGAGATGCAGGGCTGGTTCAACATATGAAAATCAATCAATGTAATCCACCATATAAATAAACTGAAAGAAAAAAAAAACATATGAACATTTCATTGGATGCAGAAAAAGCATTTGATAAAATTCAACACCTGTTCATGATAAAGGTCTTGGAGAGATTAGGGATACAAGGATCATATCTAAAGATAATAAGCGCAATATACAGCAAGCCGACAGCTAACATCAAATTAAATGGAGAGAAACTCAAAGCAGTTCCACTAAAATCAGGAACAAGGCAAGGCTGTCCACTCTCTCCATATCTCATCAACATAGTTCTTGAAGTTCTAACAACAGCAATAAAACAACATAAATCTATCAAGGAGATTCAAATTGGAAAGGAAGAAGTTAAACTTTCGTTATTTGCAGATGACATGATAGTGTATGTAAGTGACCCCAAAAACTCTACCAGAGAACTCCTACACCTGATAAATACCTTCAGTGAAGTGGCAGGGTACAAGATCAACTAAAAAAAAAATCAGTAGCCCTCCTATACACAAAGGATAAAGAAGCTGAGAGGGAAATCAGAGAAACATCACCTTTCACAATAGCCACAAATCACATAAAATATCTTGGGGGTAACACTAACAAAGGACGTGAAAGACCTATCTGACAAGAAATTTATTGAAGAAAGAAATTGAGGAAGATACCAGAAAATGGAAAGGTATCCCATGCTCCTGGATAGGAAGGATCAACATAGCAAAAATGGCAATCTTACCGAAGGCAATCTATATATTCAATGCTATCCCCATCAAAATCCCAACACAATTATTCACAGACCTTGAAAGAATGATACTCAACTTCATATGGAAGATCAAGAAACCCAATATAGCCAAAACAATCCTGTACAACAAAGTAACTGCTGGAGGCATTACCATCCCTGACATCAAGCTCTATTACAGAGCTACGGTAATGAAAACAGCTTGGTATTGGCATAAAAACAGAGATGTTGACCAATGGAATTGAATTGAATACCCAGATATTAATTCACACACCTATGAACACCTGATTTTTGACAAAGAAGCAAAAAATATACATTGGAAAAAAAGTATCTTTAAGAAATGGTGCTGGCATAACTGGATGTCAACTTGTAGAAGAATGAAAATAGATCCAAATCTGTCGCCATGCACAAAAACTCAAGTCCAAATGGATTAAAGACCTTAATATAAAACCGACCACACTGAACCTGATAGAGGAGAAAGTGGGAAGCAACCTCTGATGCATGGGCACAGGACACCACTTCCTAAATATAACCCCAGTAGCACAGACAATAAGAGTATCAATAAATAAATGGGACCTCCTGAAAATGAGAAGCTTCTGTAAAGCATAGGACACAGTCAATAAGAGAAAAAGGCAGCCTACTGAATGGGAAACAATCTTTACCACCCCCACTTCAGACAAAGGACTGATCTTCAAAATATATAAAGAACTCAAGAAATTAGACATTAAATTCTAAATAACCCGATTAAAAAGTGGTGTATGGAACTGAACAGAGAATTCTCAACAGAAGACTTTCAAATGGCCAAAAGATACTTAAGGACATGTTCTTCTTCCTTAGCTATCAGGGAAATGCAAATCAAAACAACTTTGAGATACCATCTTACACCTGTCAGAATAGCTAAGATCAAAAACACTAATGATAGCTTATGCTACAGAGGTTGTGGAGCAAGGGGAATACTCATCCATTGGTGGTGGGAATGCAAACTTGTGCAGCCACTTTGGAATTCAGTGTGACGGTTTCTCAGAAAACTGGGAATCAACCTACCTCAGGATCCAGCAATTCCACTCTTGGGAATATACCCAAAAGACACTCAACCATACTACTAGAGCATTTGTTCAACTATGTTCATAGCAGCATTATTTGTAATAGCCAGAACCTGGAAACAGCCTAGGTACTCCTCAATGGAAGAATGGATAAAGAAAGTGTGGAATATATACACATTAGAATACTACTCAGCAGTAATAAACAATGACATCTTGAATTTTGCCTGCAAATGGACGGAACTAGAAAACATTATTCTGAGTGAGGTAACCCAGACCCCCAAAAAAGAAAAAGAATTCTTTTAAATTCCTTTTGCCTTGATAAATAGCAAACATTTAACAAAAGAATGTGGTAAAATCATGAATGTTATAGAGAATAATAACATCTACTGTTCTTGAACAAATTTTAGATTTCTCAGAAAATATTAACAGTGAATATTAGATCTGAGAGTCCTATGAGGATCTATAAAAATTGCTTAATTCTCAAAAGGAGAAAAACAACATGTGACATTGCATTTTTACATTCGGTTTCTTAATGGAAATGTCCTCACCACTCATGGAAATGTGTTGAATACTCACTAGGGCACTCTAAAAGTTATGAATGCAATGATTGTGAAACTAGCTGATAAAGGATCTGGACCATACTAAAGGGCAAAGAAATTATGAAGACTTCATATATGATTGGAAAATGGCAGCAAATTCTTATTAGACACTGTTACATATTCAGCATATTTGATCTTATCATAGAAATGCTAGGTGAATTTCTATAGCCAATGTCTTTAAGTACCAAGTGTAAAGATGGAGAAAACTTATGAAGACACCTATTTTGAATGAAAAATTGGAAGCCTCTTTTCCCCACTGGAAAATGCAAAAAATGATGATCGCTTCTCTTTTCTGAATGGAGACAGAGGAGTAGTGGCTTGTGGGGAGAGCGGAGGTATTCTGGGGTGAATGGGAGTAGTGAAGGGAGGGGAGACTACAATTGGGGAGTCTTGTATAAAAGAAAAATTAAAAAAATAAAAATGAAAATATAAGCCAGATGGTGATGGCACATGCCTTTAATCCCAGCACTTGGAAAGCAGACATAGGCAGATCCCTGTGAGTTGGAGGCCAGCCTGGTCTACAAAGTGAGTTCCAGGACAGCCAGGTCAACACAGAAACTCTGTTTTAAAAAACCAAAAATTTACAAATGAATAATTAAATAAATAGATGACTAGATAAATCACCTATATTTCAGCTCCCAAAGAATTATATATTAATCAAAAAAGTTAATCATAATATATAAACTTTATGTTTTTATAAATAATTCAAAATCATAAGAAATTGGCATATAAAATAGCAGGCTTACATAGAACTTTTTCAAATATACTTAGTGTTAGTTACTTATTCCTCAATTTTCTTCTGTAATTGGCCTCTCTGGGTTATAAGGAAGAAAAGAGACAAGAATCCAGTAGGTTGTACAAAGCAGGGGATTGTATTGTAGGAGTTTGCCAAAGTAGTTGAAGACTGAATATGAGCAGAATACACTGTGTACAAGCATGAAATTCTTAAGGAATTAATAGTATTATAACATTGTTAAAAGAAAATAAAAGATAAAGCTAGTATAGTAGATCTCTAGAGCAAAATGTGGAGTGACTATGTTTGGTATTCAAAGAAGATTTTATCCAAAATTTACACTCTTACATTCATTTCTCATACTTTACCACATCAGCCCCAGTCTTCTAAAGTATGTGTTATCCAATGAGAAGTTGCTATTCTTCAGAATACACGGCTTATTAAATTGAGTCCTTCTCTGACTGCATAGAGATCCATGTTATATACAGTTTTTCTTTATCATTGTTAGGTGATAGAGTGACAAATTAAAATTCTTGTGAAAAATTTCTGACCCAACTATCACAGATTATTTCCAAGTCTGTTGGTTACTCTGAACAAACTGACTGTAAGGTCTTATTGCTGATGACACTACTTAATATGTTATCAAAAAAGAAAACTTGACCTGGTGACCAACTAGAAGCATTCCCACTACTGATTACCATTCATGGGACAGGAAGGTACTTTTCAAAATACTGAAGGAGAAAAGTATTCATCAATATCACTTAGCTACAAACTCTTAATCTATAATAACCACAGGCAGGCAGGACATATTGATGCAAAAGTGAGACAAATATTATAGGAGCAATCAACAACTTTTTATTGGAATTAAGGCCCATTTCATGAAATAGAATCCCTACCTGACATTGCAAAAATGACCAAGAATCCGAAAAAAGATAGATCATGGGAACTAGAGGAGAAACATTCTAATGATTTTAAGCTAAAGCATGTGGAAATAAAATGATTCCTCACGATTTATTGTTATACACATAAAAGGGAACATTACTTAACCCTCATCAAAGAAGCTTCTTGCAGTTGATGGTGTTAACACAGAAACACACAACTGGAAATTTGTAGAGCGAGATAGAATTTGGATCACTCAGCCATAAATTAGATTTATTTTTCAGACCTCAACCATCAAGGCTCAGGGATCTATACAAGAGAGGGGACAGGAAGATTGTAAGACCCAGAGATGGGGGGAGTGACTAAAAAGAAACACTGTCGTCCAGACACAATAAGACTTAAACTCATATGAACCCACAGAGACTGCGTCAAGCCCCAAACCTACACAACTTAAAACCAGACAAAATCCAATTGAAGAGGAGGGGAAGTGACACCAAGTCACATCCCTAACCAGGAAGTTAGTTACAACTGATACTTTCTGAGAAAGGGAAAGCCAATTTTTCAATGCAATATCCATGAACGTATCAACCATATTCTAGGATAAACACTATCCTCCAGAATAGTTGGCTAGCAAAAAATGGATTTGATTTCTACAGTCTTTCCTCCCTTCTTATGTACAGTTCCCCAAGCTACAAAGGGAGGAACTCAATGGAGAACTCCAATTGAGTCTCTCTCTCTCTGTATAATGTCTGGCAAGGACAAGTGTCTCTGTACCTGCTCTTCACTGCTGCCTGAGTAAGCCTTTATGAAGGGGATGTAAGACACCATGAGAACATAGCCTCCAGAATCAACAACCAATCAGGCCTCACAGAAAATAAAGACAAGCAAGGGGGCTGCTTGCATGTGTCTGCACCAGGTCCTCTGCATATATGCTATGGCTGTTCACATAGAGTTTTTGTGTTACTTATAATATTGCAAGCATGTGTATTTGAATCTTTAGCCTGCTCCTGGGATGTGTTTCCTCCTATTGGGTTGCCTTGTCCAGCTTTGATGGGATGGCTTCTCCCTTGTTTTATTATATCTTGTTTTGTCACATTAGGTTATTGTCTTTTGGAGGTCTTCTCTTTTGTGAAGGGAAACATAAGTGAAGGGGGACTGACTAGAGGGGAGTAGGAAGGCTCTCAGAGCAGTAGAGGAAGAAAAACTGTTTGTGGGACCTATTACAAGAGAAAATAATCAATTTTCAGTAAAAATGAACTGGATGTTATTGTGTTGTTTTGTTTCTTTTTTGTCTTACTTTTAAAAATTGTGTTGCTTTGTTTTAATTTTTATTTTTGGTGTTGTTTTTTTCTTTCTTGCAAGAGACAGAAGAGCATGACGTTGGATGACAAAGGAAGTGGGGATGATCTGGGAGAAGTTGGATAAAATAATATAATATAATCAAAATATATAATATAGAAATTTTTAAATTTAAGAGATTTTTGGAACACTTTACATGTTTTAGATATTCAATAAATATAGTTGTTTATGACTTGGTATGATTTTCTTTCTGATGAGACAGCTATACATGTGGGGTATATATGAGTGCATATTCTTTACTTCATTGCCCCCTTGCTGCATAGTTTATCTTTCACTTAAATAAAAACACTATGAAGGAAAAGAAGCAAGTACTATAATCTTTGGCCTCTTTGCTGACAGTTCCATATGTGCTGAAGAAAATAAAGATACAGAATCAGAATTATGGAAGAAGGTTTCACATCTGAGAGATGTTTTGTAAATTTATTGCTTGACTGTATGGTGCACTGCAATGAGTTTTGATGGACAAGGACATATATCTGGGAAATGAATCCAAAATAGTAACTCACTGCAATTCAAAAATAATAGCTACTATAAACTACAATTGTTCAGCAAATGTGAGATTATTGGTTTCAGAGGGATTTATTAATTTGATGTATTTTAATCCTTACCCACTGTAAAAGAATAAGATTGTCAGTCAGATGATGGGGTCTCTCGTATTTCGTGCAACATTCTGAGTATCTGTTTCAGACATAACTAAAATTCATCTGGCAGTTGGGGAAAGGCCTCTGCAGCACAGCAGTCAGTCACCTACAATGAATGCAAGAAACACATCCAGACTTCAAATGTCACCACATTGCCATCTTACTGTGAATGCCTGAAATTTACTTCCTGTTGTTAGTGAAGCTGAAAATTGCCATAGGTTTCTACAGTTATAATGTATTGTCTAAACCAGAAAACACTTCCCAGATTGAACTGACCTTTTAGAAATAGCACTTTCATCTTTAGGATGCAGAACTGGTGCAATATTTTATTTAAAAAGGTTATTTAGTTATAAAAGTTGAAGAAAGGGTAAGGAATTAGAAACAATTATTTCTATATATAATGGTTTGGCGTCAAAATAATAAAAAGGAACATAAAGCAACGACCGCTGAGTATTTAGCCATGTAAATACTACAGTGAAGACTATTCTGAAAAATCCTCACTTTACCTATACCAATAAGAAAACAGCAGTGACAGACAATTATCATATTTTGTACATAAAAGTAGTGTGTCCCCTTGCCATTATTCAAGGAGTAAAAAATTATTTTATTGAAACACTTCAAATAAGACAAAATTCTAAGATAGTTATTCAAAGACAGGGTACGTTTTTATTCTCTCCTCTTGCTCTTTTCCTCTCTCTTTCCCTCTCTTTCATGTGTATGTGTGTGAAAAAGAGAGACATACAGAGAAAGAGGGAACGAGACAGAGACAAGGAGAGACAGACAGAGATAGTAATAAAAATCATAGGATGAAATCATTTTTTTAAATTTTTATTTTACATTCCAACCACAGTTCTCCCTCTCACCACTCCCCCACCACCGTGTGCCTTCACTTTGCTCCCAGCCCAACCCCCAGGTAAGACATCCCACGGGGAGTCACCAAAGACTGGCTCACCTCCCCGCTGCATTAAGGATGAGCATGGCATCCCACCATAGGCAGTGGGCTCCAAAAATCTAGCTCATGCACCAGGGATAGATGCTGGTCCGACTGCCACAGGGCCCTCAGATAGACCAAGCTACACAACTGTCTCCCACATGCAGAGGACCTAGTTTGGCCCGATGGAGGCTCCACACCTGGCAGTGTAGAGTTCATGAGTTCTCACAAGCTTGGCTCAACTGTCTCTGTAGATTTCTCCATCCTGATCTTGACCTCTCTTGCTCATATAATCCCCTTCTCCCTCTCTCCAACTGGATTCCCTGAGCTCATCTTGGTTGTGGATCTCTACATCTGGTTCCATCAGTTACTGGATGAAAGATTACAGGGAAATGCCAGTTCGGGTGCCTTCTACGCTATTGCTAGGAGTCTTAACTGGGGTCATCCTTGTGGATTCCTGGGAACTTCCCTAGCACAGGATTTCTTCCTATCCCCATAATTGCTGCCATTATCAAGATATCTCTTTCATTGCTCTCCCACTCTGTGTCTCCCCTAACTCGACAATCCTGTTCTCTCATGCCCCATCTTCTCCCTTCTACCACCACTCTTCCTCACCCACAGTTTACCCAGGAGATCTCATCTACTTTCCCTTGCCAGGATGATCCAAGAGTCCCTCCTAGGGTTCTCCTTGTTACCTAGCTTCTGTGAAGCTGCGGATTGTAGTCTGGTTATCCTTTATTTTACATCTAATATGATGTATAATGAGTTCAACTGTGTTTGTCTTTCAGGGTTACATCACTAAAGATGAATTTTTTCTAATTCCATCTATTTGCCTGCAGATTTTAAGATGTCATTGTTCTTTTATACTCCATTGTGGAAATGCACCACATTTTCTTTAGCCATTCTTTAGTTGAGGGGCATCCAGGTTGTTTCCAGGTTCTGGCTATTATGAATAGTGCTGCTATGAACATTGTTGAGCAAGTGTCCTTGTGATATTATTGAGCAAAGGAATAAATATTAAAGAGTGTTTCAAATCTATCATTTAGCAAGTTGTAAAAACAAAATTTTTATTTTTATTTAACCACATAAATGAATTTGACTATTACTAATAATGGTGCGGCTCATGAGACTAAAAAAAAATTAATTTTGTTTGCCAGGTAGGCTATGCTCACTTCTGACTTCTGAAAGCACCAGATATTTCTGTGGTTCACATACACATCTGCAGCTAAACATTCATGCTTATATAGTAAAATAAAAAACAGTAAAACAATGTCGAAAGATGATGAAATATTTAGGATGCTTATGTGCTAGAAACATACAAGATGCCATTTAAAAAAACTCTACAAATCAGAAGTGTAGTAGTTAAGTTGTACAAATTCACTAGTAAGTGAAACACGGAAAGTATTATTGTTGTTGTTGGTAGTGGCGGTGGTGGTGGTATGTGCATGCATGTGTGTGTATGTGTGTGCGTTTATAACTTATAAATCAATTTGTTCATTTTGTATATTTTCTCTTTGTCCATGTCTTCTTTTTTTTAACAACCACTCAGTACAATTAATGTTGTGTGGGGTTTAGTTTTCAGTGAGAGTTAGCAAAAGGACAACAAGAAAACCACCAATAAACAGCTGTACATTGACATGTTCCTAAATCTGAAGAAATATTTTGAAGCGGACCAATATGTGAATATGTTTGAAGCCAAATATAGGAGAGTATGTGCTGTCTCTTATCCTATTCTGTTTTTATACACACTCATACACTAACTTAATATATATTTTGCCTGTGGATTTAAATGTTTTTAAAATATTTTATGTTCCAGCTGGGTTTAAAAGTATGTATTATAGTATATACTATTTCTTCTGCTCTTACTCATTTTTTAATTGTTATTTTCTTCCCCTACATGTATGCTAAATCAATTTTAAGGACAAGTCTCATCAAATTATTTTATAAAAGAATGGAATTACAAATTACACTGTATAAAATAATTACATACAAAACAAAATTTGAAGAATGGAAATACACATCAAATAGACAACTCTTTCATGTCATTAGTCATCCTTCATCACTGTGATGTGTTCCAACAGGCATAATAGTCCAATCATTTCCCGCATTATATATGGCATAGCCAGGCAAGCCTTGGTTAATTGAAAAGAAAACAAACCATTGATATTGAAAAACAGTAAGAGAAAATGTTAAAAATTCTAGAGTAATTTCATTTTAGCAAACACACAAAGAATATAAAGTTAAGAATTACTTGAGGCATCCCTTTTATTTTAATAGAGGCTGTTTTATTTTTGCATTGTTTGGTGTTAGTTACAAAACTCTACTGCATGATTTTAAAATGCATTAGTTTTGAATAAAGGTTTGGATTTTTGATGTTTTCAGTGTATAAGTAAAAACATTCTTTACAGTTTTAAGGCTATTTAAGGACAGGGAGCTTGCATTTAGCACCTGTGAAAGCTCAGTTTTGCAGGATGGATTAGGTGTTTGCCTACTCCATCTACTGCATCTTTGTTTATTCCTGTGGTCCTGGGGTCAAGACTCTAACATGACTCAGCCACTTTAGATGTCATTAAGTCTAATTCCAACTGTAGAGTTACCTAACTGGAATAAAATGTGCTCACTTTTATATTTGGCTTCAAACAGGATGGTTGCTTCACTCCAATATTAGGCATAATAGTCCACTCATTTCCCGTAATAGTATATACTATAATACATACTTTTAAACCCAGCTGGAACATAAAATATTCACTTCAATACATGCTCACTTTGAACTACATTCTCTGACTTCTTTGGAGGTACTTTTAGTCAAAGCTGCTCCAAAGAAGCTGAGACTCAACTCCTGATTAGGGATATATACCAATTCAAACTCCAACATATAGTTGTCATTATTTATTTCAAGACAATTTTAGTTTCAAATGGTTTCTCAGTTAGTGTTTAACTCTGAAGTGACCCCACAAACTCATTTACTTGAACTCTTGGCATTCATTAGTGGCACTGATGGGCACGTTATGTGACCTATGGAAGTTAGAGCTTTGCTGGAGGAGGAATATCACTGCTGGTGAGTAAATATCTTTAAGTATTGGCTTGATTGCCAATACTTGTTCTTTCTCTTCTTCCTGGCAGTCATGTTGGCTTCACCATCAACTTCAACACCTTCTGTGACATGGCAGAGTGCATCCTCTCTGTACCTGTAAGCAGAATGAAACCATTCTCCCTTAAGCTGCTTTGGTCAGAATAATGTATCATAGCAAAAGAGAGTAAACTAATATATTGAGGGTGCATATAACCACCATACTTACAATTAACTTTGTACACATTACATTTTATGTTCAAATTATTAAATTTTAATAAAATGACATTTTATAAAAGTATGTTTTTCTCATAATTTTCTTTATGTTAGAAGAAAAAATTGTTGCTGAATATTTACCAATTAAAGCAATTAAACTCAACACACTTTCACTCAACAGTAGGGCATTCAGTTAAATTTTATTCTCCTTACATCATCTTCAGCTGTAGAAACACTTTATTTTTCTCAGAAGAGAAAGAACAGCAATAATAATGTGTATAAACATACTTTATTGTAATGAATAATTATCTTGATTTTATAGAGATCTCAAAATTTTCTTCATATTTACATTGAAATTGTTTAATGAATTAAAAGGAACAACAAATGCAATGGATCTGATTCTATGAGGTGAAAAGGAGCAAGATAATGAGGAAGTAATTTGAAATGAGATAAATACATTCAAAGATTCTGGTTACAAAGGTTTATAGGCTTCCTTCATATTCTTGAAAACAGAAACAAAAAGAGAAGTAATAACATTGCCTGCCAATATTCAAAATATTTTGTGGCCGTGTGCTAAACAGTATTTCTTGGTGTAGCTAATAAAATTGGCCAGCTAATCTTACTTACATCAAATTAAATGCTTCATGTCTTTTTTGTTACTTCAAGAGGACATAAAGATCTTTTTTTTTTTTGGACAAAATCTAGTTGGATCCATTAAAATTTTAAAAAATATATTATTTCCTTATCCTGGAATTATCAACTTAAATGAGGCTAAGAGGGCAAATAACAGTACATATATAATTCTAGCAGACTAATATAGGACATAATGATTAAATTTTACAACACAGACAGAATTTGATTATCTTTTTCACTTTTTAAAACTTTGGACATTATTCCATCTATGCACTTATACCTTGCTTTAGAGTAAAATCTTAAATTTCTTGATATCTTCTAATTTTATAACAGTTTGTCTCATTTTTTTAGTTTCTTGTTAATCTTAAATATAGGATACCACACAACGAATTGTTGAGTGACCAATTGGTTGTACTTTAAAAAGCTTCAGTTACCAGGTACCCAACAGGCCTCAGAGTGTCAGGTTGAGATGCACAGCAATAGACTATAGCAAATTTTAAAGAATGTACATACAATAGAATGGTGATAATTAAATAGAAAACCAAACTGGTCATGCATGTCCAGTTGTATTTGTGCAGTGTCTGTGTATAAATATAAATGATCTTCTTTATTGGGATGCAGGATGTTGTTTCAATTAATTATGTATTATGTAAATGAGTTGTCTTTATTTCATACTTTATCCAATGTATCTATCTCAGAGAATTAATTTAAGTAAGGACAAAAATAAACTAAATTTACTTACTGACATAATTATTGGGAAATTATTGGCATAATTTTTTAGTTTACTTCTGTCTCTATAATTGAATAATAAGAAGGACATTCTAACTTCATAGTCAGGCACTCCCCTGAGAATGAATTAAATGGGAATTCTTCTTACCTTACTTCCTTTAGCTTCCTCTAAAGCCTCTTTTCGAAATGTGGAATAAGGGAGAGAAGATGACAGTTCTTTTTAGAGTTCATCAAAACACACCAAGGCAATAAAAACTATGATAGCAAAGATGAAGGTCTGTGACCCCAATTGTGGCATCTCAGATTTGTAGAGAGCCACTGGAGAATGGCCTGCTTGGCCTCACTATTTCTCTCCCTAGTCAATGTACAAGGTGTTTCAGAAACATTTTGACATGGAAAAAAATTTCCTTTAGAATCAAGCTCTATGGATGATTTAAATCTTTTTATCACAGTGGCACATTTCTACAACCTGGAGGGTTAATAGCCCACAAAGCCCATAAATATTTAAAGCCTTGAAAAGTTATAGAAATACATATTGAATGCATACATGTCAGAGGTATGTAAAAGATAAACAAATCTATAAAGTTATCATTGAATAATGAAATTGAATAATAATAGTCAAAGAATAGAAGTAGTCTTACTTTAAAAAAAACTTTTGAGATGCCCACTTATTCCCTATTTTTATCAAAATCACTATGTTAGTCCTACACTGGTGAGTCCTGTATGAACCCTTCATTTTGATACCAGGATAAGAAATTATGAAGTGAATTCTTATTGCCATGAAAACACCATAAGAGGAAGTAAGGCTTGGGTTTTTTAATAGTCTAGGGAGAATTCTGATTATAGTATGAGGCTTAAGCTTGCAGTGTGGAGGTAGATGCTATATATAGTAAATATTTGAATCACAGAGTCATCCGGAGTTATCAGTGTTACTATGAAAGAATTTGTTGTTTACTATATGATTGCTGCCCCTGTTCTCTCCTCTGCTTGTGACCAGTTATCTGCACTTCTGAATTCCATCCTTAGCCGAAATATCTTGGGTATTTCATCAGAGAACAATGTAATGACAACATTCTGATCATGAACAGTCTAGCCTCTAGACCTGTGAGGGGGAGTCAATTAAACTACTTTTCATTATAATTTATTCAATCTTGGCTGCTCTGTTATAACCACAGAGAGTAGACTTGTAAGTAAGATTAAGATTTATAAAGACTGGAGGAACTGAAGAATCTACTCGAGAATGCAATAAAGATGAGATCGTGCAGAAGAGAGAGTGTTATGTACTAAAATGAAATTATATGCTAAAGATTTTTGCTTTAATTATATAGAACATTATTTCCAAAACTTTTCTCCAGAACCTGGGGCTTTTTGGGTAGACAAGGACAATACATTGGAAATGAAGGGCTCTTGAGAGAATGAAATTTATGAAATGACAAATAATGTCACATAGAGATCAAGAGGCCAACAGGACTACAGATTATAAAGGACAGAGACTTTTATCATTACCATTATTGCCACTGCTAGTAGGATTGAAATCATGGGAAAGTGCAGATGAGGAACTCAAGTGTCTGAACAGGGAAGCAGAATAATTGACACTGTATCTAGCAATGGTGGCCAGTGGTGTTTGTGAAAAAAAAAATACATGGATGTTTGTGAAGACTGGCAACATCATGCCACATTTCTGGTTCCTAACTTATAAAATGGCCTCTCTTCTCAGTGTAAAAGCCTTTATCTTCCAAGGTCTAGAGTCTACAAAGTTTCTGTTTTAATTTTCTGACCCTGCCTAATTCCTTTCGGCTTTCTCCACACTGATTTAGTTCCAAACTTTCTTGTGAACATTTCATTATAAATTTCCTAGTATTTCAATCTCATTATTCTACTCAAACCTCTCATTTTCTTAAAAAATGGTTACTATCATTGTTAGCTATTTATTAATTAAACTTAAAGTGAAGTGACTGACAAAGGAAATAGGGCACAATTGACTTCTAAATTTGCATCATCAGAACAGCACCAGCAATATCAAAGGGATTTGTAGTGACTCAGATAATTCTGAAAATAAAATTAAAGAACTGGGGATTAATTTAAAAGTGGTTTGTTATAGTTTACAGAATTCACACCTAGATTGGCAAGGTCCAGCTGCAGCTCAAGTTCAGGTCCTGAGACAGAAAAGAACCATCGACACATGGAAATATTCTGATCACCAGGAGGACTGAATTGAAGTGGCCCTGAACACCATCATTATTTATATTTTAACAGAGTATTTTTTCCACCAGACATAATGTACAGCTTTATTATTGCCTCCTATTTTTGACATTTAAAAAAAGTTTCATATTTTAAGAAATACATCATAATCCTAAAAGCCTACATTGTTACCCTTTATGCTTCCCCAAATACATTTTTACACCCAACACAAATCCTGATTCTACACATAGAGTTAAGCATTTTGGCAGGCTTTATTAAATCCTGAGCCAGACACACCCTGCTCCTCAAGCACTTATGTCAGCTGGCACCTACTTACAGTTACCCAGTTAAAAAGTAATGGCCTTGAAAGAGGGCATGGTGCCCTGCCCTGTTAGAAGTCCAAGGCCCACCCCCATCCCTCCTGGCCTAGGAAGGAGTGCATTCAAAAAGACTCAAGGAAGAAGGGGGAGGGAGGAGGGGTGGGGGGGTAGTGGGAGGGGACCGGGAGAAGGGGAAGAAAGGAAAAAAAATTTTATTTCTTTAATTATGTTCTTGAATGGAAAAAATAAAACAAAACAATGTATGGAAAAATAAATAAATAATAATAATTAAAAAAAAGTAATGGCCGTGGGTACAATGCTTTAAGGACAAAATTATGCAAGCACAAACAATTCTTTCATGTCTGCAAGATATGCTTTTATATAGCTTCTCTTCATACAAGAGCGTCGCAATTCTCCATCTCACTGTAAGAGGCAGACTTTGACAAAGCACTCTTTTCCCATCTTACTGTACCATACTTCTTCCATGAATATAAGCCCTGTGTATGGTAAAGATCGATATACCCATCCCATATTTTACATTGAATTTTCCCATTGTGTCATACTACAGATCCTATCATTGCTTCTATATGCTTGGTGTCCAGAGAACTTCCTCTCAACAGCTGGCGCTATGTGTATTCCTGAGACTTCTTCCCTATCCTGTATATGCATGCTCTACTCTCCTTTCCAGAACAGGGAGACATGATAAATGCCCCAGTGTTGTTTCCTCATATGTACCTAACTCTCTCTATTGAGTCAGAAAAGTTCCCAGGATTAGGAGTTGTAGTTAAGTAAATTCCAGATGAAAGATTTGAGAAGCATTACCCCCCTGCTTATCTTAGGGGAAAACATTTGAGAAAGACCAGAATTTCCAGGGAAAATTATAGCTATTGCATGGGAGAACTGATAAAGGACAGCTAAAATTGTCTTTAAAAATCAATAATATAATAAGAGAGAAAAGAGCCACCAAGGTGTATGAATTTTGCAAATTCCTACGTGGTTTCCTGGTTTACAGGTCCTTGCCAGGAGAGAATCCTTCTTCACAGGTGCCTTTCTCAAGTAAACGTGTTGGAAAGGTAGTTCCCTGCCCCAGGCACTAGTTGAGACTTAGAATTATATTTTTTCTTTCATAGCATATATAGTTTCTACAACTACCATGAAAGGTAGCCAGGGACGATGAGACTTTAATAAAGTACCAACTTTAGTTTTTTCTGTTTTGCAACTGAAGGATGTATTCTCTTCAGCAATAAGTTCTAATCATCAAGTTATGGAGGATAACCAAGAGTATTGGCAAGTTTGTGATGCTTGGAGTTCTACATGATCCTTTAGCCAACAGTTCTCAAGGAAATAGCTTGTTCCTGATACTGTGAATTTAAGATGTTAACATGAGCTATAGAGCTGGAGTATTTTTTTTTTTGCTCACTGTAGCATAACCCTATTAAATCTCTTTTAATATATTGTGCTCGCTGTAGGATACTTATATAAGTCTATCCCTGTTGATTTTTCTCCACTACTCTGGTCTCCTATCTCCACACACCAATTTAACCATTAATATCCCATTATTCCCCTTTAACATTTTATACCATTGTGCTTCATACTTCCTCATTTGGATAAACCTCCTTCATGTCACCTCGTAAAAATTCTTAACTTCTGTGGGTATTTCAAAAGGATTACATATAGCTTAAGATTTAAAAATAACATACAGAAATAAAATAAGGCATTTGATATTTTTTCTAGTATGAATTACTTTACTTAGAATGATTGTTTACAGCTCCAAATAGTTACCTCAAAATTTTATAATTTCATTTTCTTAGCGAATCAATAGTATTCTTCTGTGTAAATGTACCATGTTTCCATTTCCTAGAACATCAATTTGTAAGTATAATAGTAATAATCATGGGTGAATACATTATAAAATCCTTTGGGTGTATGCTAAACAGTAGAATAGATGAGTTGTGTGGTAGATATATATTCAATTTTTTGAGCAACACAGAGAGGAGACAGAAAGATCTTAAAATTCAGAACTGACAAATAGCATCAAGAAAACGATGTTTCTGGACACAACAGAGAAGTAACACATGAAAACTAATAGTGATTGTGTCAAAGTATATAACATTTGTACAAACTTTAGTCATATAAAATTCCAACATGGATTGAGGACGGTAGGAAGGAAATCCCCAGACAAACTGTGGAGGTATTGGCACTTGGTAGCTTCTAGAAGAAGAGAGTCAATTTTCTTCAATAATATGACCTCTACTAAATCAAGCACATGTCACAATAGTCCCTTCTCCCAACATCAGATGAACAACAAACACTGGAGTAATAAGGAAAGAAAAGAAAGGAGAAGAATTCCCAGAGTTCATTAGAAACTAGTTAGCAGGAGTGTGATTATGAGAAGGCTGAACATGCCTAATTCTCATTGTATGAAATTCTCAATTTATGAAATACCATTGGAAAGCTTTTTATTTTGTTTGTTTGTTTTTATCATTTTTCTACAAGTACTCTAAGCACACACACATACACACACACACACACATACACACATTTGAGCATGCAAGATCTACATGTAAGTAAGGACATACAGAGTACCCAGAAAATAAGAAAAAGACCATCAACAGTGTTGAGGAAGAGAGATATTAGGGGATGGTGAAGAGTACAGCATGGGTCCATAAAAGAGGAGTTATGAATATTGGGAAGAGAGGGTTAAGTGAACACTGTGCTCAGTATGCACAGGGTAGGACAGAGGAGGGCATTTTGAGGAGGAGTAACTATAAGGATGTTTGAAAAATGCATGTAGATATTTATTTTATGAGATTTATATATGTCCACACACACATACATTCACATAGAGTTAAATTTTGTTTCCATACTCAGGACATTTTACTCATATCAAAAGCCATAGGTTGCCAAATAAAATGTTCAGTGCCAGATGTGGTATACCTCTCTACTAGTTGATATTCAGAAATATGCTGGGGTCGCCCAACACAACACAGGCTATTTCCATTGCCTTGCTGCAACCAGAACTTGATGGTAAGATCCCACTACTAAAGACATCATTCATGTTGGTCAAAGATAGTATTGACCGAGAAGTTTCCTTCCTGATGACTAACTCTCATAATACTAGTATCAAGGCTGCTGGGAAAGAAAGTGCATCAACAGACTAATCTAAGTATTAACTTTGTGAACTCTGCTAATGCCAGGTTGTCAAAATAAGTAATAATGACACGAATGTTATAAAGATAACTAACCACATTTTGACTGGATTTAAAGCCTACTGCAGAGAAAAAAAATACATGCCTATACTCTAAATCTAGCAATCAATTTATGACTGGAAAGATTATGGGCACCTGAAGTAAACCTACTCCTGATATGTTTTCTTTTTTTCATATTCTTTTATTTTTCATTCAAAAATTTACACTTCCTCCCCTTCTCCCAGTCCCCTCCCTCTCCCCCACTTCCCCTCCTCCATCCCCCTGCTTCCTTGAGAGAGGGCAGGGTACCCAAAGCCCTCCCCTCTCCATCCTGGCCTAGGAAGGTGTTCCCTTCCTAGGTTCCCAAAAAACCTAAGCTTTTAGGTTCCCAAAAAGCCCATACATGCAGAAGAGATAGGTCCCAGTGCCATTATCATTGGCTTCTCAGTCTGCCCCCATTGGCAGCCACATTCAGAGATTCCAGTTTGATCACATGCTCATTCAGTCCTGGTCCAGCTGGATTTGGTGAGCTCCCATTGGATCAGGCACAGTGTCTCAGTTGGTGTAACATCCCTTAGCCGTCCTGACTTCCTTGCTCATCTTCTCCCACCTTCTGCTCTTCGACTGGACTTTGGGAGCTCAGTCCATTGCTCAGATGTGAATGTGGGTCTCTGTCTCTATCTCCATCCATCAAACGAAATTTCTATGGTGATGATTAAGATCTTCATCAATGTGACTATAGGACAAGGCAGGTTCAGGCACCCTCACCTCTGCATAGCACTAGAACAGTGACTCGGGTCTGATGCTAGCCTTGATCTCTTTATTTAACTTAGGATGTCTGCGTCCTATCCACCTCCCAAGCACCCGTGGACACATGGGATCCCCTCTAGAGCCAAGTCTCTTGCCAAACCTAAAATGACTCCCTTAATGTAGATATCTTATTCCCTTCTCCAATATCCACCCTTCCTCCATCTCCACCCTCCCACTCCCCCAAGCTCTCCCCAGTCCTTCCCTTCTCCCTTCTCCCTCCCTCTCTCCCCTTAGTTTACCCCCACCCCTACCTCCACCCCTATCCCCACTCCTGTGCTTCCAACTTTTGCCCAGTGATTTTGTTTGCTTCCAATTTCCAGGAGGATCCATATATGTTTTTCTTTGGGTCAACCTTGCTCTTTGGCTTCTCTGGGCTTGTGAGCTATAGCTTAATGTCCTTTGTTTATGGCTAGGGTCCACTAGTGAGTGAGTACATACCATAATCATCTTACTGGGTTTGGGTTATCTCATTAAGGATAGTGTTTTCTATTTCCATCCATTTGCATGCAAAATTCAAGATGTCATTGTTTTTTTACCGCTGAGTAGTATTCTAATGTGTATATATTTCACACTTTCTTGATCCATTCTTCCATAGAGGGGCACCTCAGTTGTTTCCAGGTTCTGGCTATTACAAATAATGCTGCTATGAACATAGTTGCACAAATGCTTTTGTAGAATGATTGGGCATCTCTTGGGTATATTCCCAAGAGTGGTATTGCTGGATCCTGAGGTAGGTTGATTCCCTATTTCCTGAGAAACCGCCACACTGATTTCCACAGTGGTTGCACATGTTTGCATTCCCACCAGCAATGGATGAGTGTTCCCCTTACTCCACATCCTCTCCAGCATAGGCTATCATTGGTGTTTTTGATTTTAGCCATTCTGACAGGTGTAAGATGGTATCTCAAAGTTGTTTTGATTTGCATTTCCCTGATCACTAAGGAAGTTGAACATGATCTTAAGTATCTTTTGGCCATTCTAACTTCTTCTGTTGAGAATTCTCAGTTCAGATCATTAACCCAATTTTTAATTGGGTAATTTAAAAATTTAATGTATCGTTTCTTGAGTTCTGTGTATATTTTGGAGATCAGACCTTTGTCTAATGTGGGGTTAGTGAAGATCTTCTCCCATTCAGTAGGATGCCTTTTTGTCTTAATGACTGTGTCCTTTGCTTTGCAGAAGCTTCTCAGTTTCAGGAGGTCCCATTTATTCATTGTTGCTCTCATTGTCTGTGCCGCTGGGGTTTTACATAGGAAGTGATCTCCTGTGCCCATGTTTTGCAGGCTACTTCCCACATTCTCTTCTATCAGGTTCAGTGTGGTCGGATTTATATTGAGTTCTTTAATCCATTTGAACTTGAGTTTTGTGCATGGTGATAGATAAGGATCTATTTTCATTCCCCTACAGGTTGACTTCAGTTATGCCAGCACCATTTGTTAAAGATGCTTTCATTCTTCCATTGCATAATTTTAGCTTCTTCGTCAAATATGATGTTTTCATAAGTTTGTAGATTAATATCCGGGTCTGGTGATGGACATAGTCTCAAACTGTCAGTTCCATTTGCATCTTTCTCCCTGTAGAGTAGATTCTGCAGTGGATAGTGATAAACAAAGAAATTCACAACTGATCAAAATTCAGAGAGCAAATGACTGTGGAACAGTAAGCCACATGTACAATGTCTATATCACACCCACCCTCAAGGCTCAGGAATCATCATAAAGAAAAGGCAGAAAAACTATAATACCTAGAGTGATTGGATGACTGAATCAAAGATTGTCTTCTGGAAATGACAGCTCTGCTGCATCTATGAACTCACAATGGCTGTGGTTGTCTGCACAAGATTAATGCAGTTAACCTTCTAGTTTGGAATAGACAGGGGTACTTAAGTCCCACCCCTAATTGGGGAAGTAAGAACAATTGACAGATACCTTCTGGATAGAATAAATTTTCTTCACAGATGTAGCTTCTTGTAGATTGACCATGCTCCAACATATGGCCCCATATCCTGAGGTATATGGAAAGCAGTGGTTGAAGCTGCCATGTCATTAAATTAAATGAACAGAAGCGGACAGTAAATTAGGAAAAATAGGGGTGGATCACAGGGGAGGGAGAGATAAATATTATCAACATACACTGTATGAAAACTTTAAGCAATAAATATGTTTATTAAGAAGTAGTAATAGCAGAAATTGAGGGGAGACATGGTAAGAGGGCAGAATATATGTACATTTTGTATTTTCTGGTTAATTTTGACATAAATATACTGTTTAAATATTTTGTAGTTCATTGTGTGAGAGAAACCAACACCAAAATTTAGGTGGAAATATTGAGTCAACAATATTTCTCTACAGCATTAGTTGGAGGTGTACATAACAGTGGAAAGAATTTGAAATGATACTGGTTTCAAAACATCAGCAATTTCCTCCTTAGTTTTTAGCCATATGCACAATATTTTTTCCCTCTAATCTAGTGGTCTTGAAACTTCCTAATGCTGTAACTATTTAAACAGTTTTTCATGTTGTGTTGATCACTAACCATCAAATTATTTTTATTGCTACTTCATAACTGTAATTTTGATACTACTGTGTATTATAATTCAATATATGAATTAATAATGTAAATAATTTTGAAGATAGAAGTTTGCCAAGGGATCTCAGTCTTGCCCCACAAAATGAGGACTACTGGATTAAATGTTCAATTTGTATTGAATCCACAAAGGTAGATTTTCTGTGCAAAACAGTGCAAAATCTTCATCAATTTTTCACAGTTCTTAGAATGGTTTAATGTATACTATATTAGTACTACTGATGACATGTTTAAAAGAAAGTAATAATAATTTTTCCAGGTCTTAGGCATATATACATATATTTATATTAGCCAAACAATATATAGTATTTTGTAAGGAAATTATTGCCTGCATAATAAAAAGCCAGTTTGGTGTAAGAAGGACATGGCACCTCATACAGTAAGAAGGCTAAAGTGCATAGCTACCTATGAATTTGACACCAACCTGGGCTACAACGTGAGACTCTGCCTCCAAAAATAAAAAAGTGAAACATTCTTCTATTATTAACATGACTCACACTATGGCACCTGTCAGTGACTACAGAGGATATGACTGAAAAAGTCTCTGATTCAAACTCAAACATTCCTGAGATTAAAATTTATCTGGAGCTCTTTTGGTGTGCCCTCTGTGACATTTTAGAGTTCTTTATTGGTAGGTTTTCATCAATTCCTGCCCAAGTTTCCCATCTTTCTTACAGGCTTGTAAAATTTTCACTTCCTCTTTGCTTACTACATTTTGCAGATATTTCTAAATTGACTATTCACAGTGCCTCCCTCTTCACGGGTTTCCAGTGTCTTCCTACTTGCCATAATCCAAAAATAAATGTTAGATTGTGACCTTTAAATATTTACTCCAAATTGTCATTTCTACTATTTGCTCTCTGAGTTTCTCAGCATTTGAACATAGCTCCACAATGTACCTGTGATCAAGAACCTGTGACTTCGCACATGCAGGTTTCTTAAATAGAGGATGGAAAGAGTTAAGATCAATTAGAGAATGTTTTCCAGTCCCATCATACTAACAAACTCCTTTTGATATGCGCTCATGAGGAGATTTTTTTCCCATATTCTTTTATTTTTTTCCATTCAAAAAAAAAGAATTTACATTTCCTCCCCTTCTCCCAGTCCTCTCCCGCCCCCCCCTTCTGCTGCTTCCTTAAAAGAGGGCATGGTGCCCAGCCCTGTGGGAAGTCCAAGGCCCTCCCCCTTCCATCCCGTCCTAGGAAGGTGTGTATCCAAATCGACTAGGTTCCCAAAAAGATAATACATGCAGAGGAGATAGGTCTTAGTGTCATTGTTGATGGCTTCTCATTCTGCCCTCATTAGCAGCCACATTTAGAGAGTTCAGTTTGATCATATGCTCATTCAGTCCCGGTCCAGCTGGATTTGGTGAACTCCCATTAGATCAGGCACACTGTCTCAGTGGGTGGTCCAGCCCCTCAGGGTCCTAACTTCCTTGCTCATCTTCTCCCACCTTCTGCTCTTCAACTGGACCTTGGGAGCTCAATCCATTGCTCTGATGTGAATGTGGGTCTCTGTCTCTATCTCCATCCATCGGACGAAATTTCTATGGATGTGATCAAGATATTCATCAGTGTGACTATGGGACAATGATAGTTCCGGCGCCCTCTCCTCTGCTGCCCAAGGACCTAGCTGGAACATCCCTGTGGACACCTGGGATCTCCTCTAGAGCCAAGTATCTTGCCAGTCCTAAAATGACTCCAATAATGCAGATATCTTATTCCCTTCTCCAATATTCACCTTTCCTCCATCTCCACCCTCCCACTCCCCCAAGCTCTCCACAGCCCTTCCCTTCTCCCTTCTCCTTCCCCCTCTCCCCTTCCCCCATCCCCCTACCCCCACCTCTATCCCCACCCTCGTATTCCCACCTTTTGCCTGGCAATCTTGTTTGCTT
>PVIU01018956.1:0-37740 GCA_004026605.1 Ondatra zibethicus
TCCGCCTGCCTCTGCCTCCCAAGTGCTGGGATTAAAGGCATGCGCCACTACTGTTGGGCATTTCTTCTTAATCAACTAAAGTTTAAACTTCTACGTTATAAAATTTCCCTAAACATATATACCAGTTCAGTTTTCAAATGTGATATACATAATATATGATACTTAAGTAATTTGCAGGGCTGTGAACTATTAACACAGTCTAATTATAGACTATTCCCCCATCCCACCCCAAATAAACCATATCTCCATCTGCTGTGAATTCACATTCCAAATCTCAGACCAAGACAATGACTAATCTGTCTCTATAAATTTGTTTGTACTGGTCACATTCCTACCTCCTGGCACTGTAAGACACTCCAGGCTTTGATCATATTTTCTGTGCCTTAATACTAGAAATGACCATTTATTCAAGGAACACTACTTTGTTGTTAGGAAGATGTTATTCAAAAATATCTAAGACCTAAACTGGACATAGTAACACATACTAGTAATCCTGCAACTCAGAAAGCTAAAGTCACCTAGAGCTACACAGCAGGACCCTTTCTAAAAAAAAAACTCAGTCAATCAATCATTCAGTTAATCAATCCAAGATGTGGGTGTTAGGTGTGCTTGTATTACCTAAGCACATTACTTGTAGCTTTGGTTAGTGAGACAGAGGCAGGTGATACATGTATCTTTATCCATGGATATGTTCATGTGTTGGCTACTTTTATGTCAGCTTCACACCAACTTGAGACATCAGAGAGTGGGGAGCCTCAATTGAGAAAATGCTTCCATAAGATTGGGCTGTAGGCAAGCTTATAGGACATTTTCTTAATTAGTGATGGATGGGGGAAGAGTCCAGTCCATAGTGGGTGGGGCCATCTCTGGGCTGGTGGTCCTGGATTCTCTAAGAAAGCAAGCTGAGCAAGCCATGGGAAGAAATCCAGAAAGCTGATTCCTCCATGACCTCTGCATCAGCTCCTGCCTCACCCCTTCCTCCCCAAGCTGCTTTGGTTATGGTGTTTTATTACAGCAACAGTAGTTAACACAGTAATTAACAGTAACCAACACAGCTTTTATCTGTATTTTGGTCCTATCTATATGTTAAGTTAGTACAGATATCTGTGGTTCTAATCTGATACCTTAGATATATTAGTTTTATATTGATGTGATTAAACACTATGCCCAAGGCAACTTATAGAAGAGCTTCACCGGGCTTACCATTCCAGAGGCTTAGAGTCGATGACAGTTGGATGGAGCCCATGTGGGATGGAGACGGAAGAAGGGACGCATGGTGGCTGGAGCAGCAGCTGAGAGCTCACATCTTGAACTTCAAGCAAGAAACAAAGTGAACAAACTCAACAATGGTATGGGTCTTCAAACTCTCAGAGTCCACCTTCAGTGACGAATATCCTCTAACGAGGCCACACCTCCTAAGCCTCCCAAAGAGCACCATCACTGGGTGACCAACCAAGTTCTCAAATGCCCACAACTATGGGGACATCCAAACCACTACAACAGGATGCGTTTTAGCCTTTCTCCTTCACTTATTTATCTCTGACAGTAAGAAACGTGGCTTTCATTATTTACAATATATTTCCTTATCAAATGGTAAGTCTCAAAAGATATATGTCTATATGTTAGCCAGTAGTTGGAGCCTGTCCTGGATCTAGCTCTTGTAGACCATGCTGGCCTTGAACTGACAGATATCTGCCTGCCTCTACCTCCCTAGTGCTGGGATTAAAAGCGTGCGCCACCACTGCCTGGTGGTGGGGGCCGGGGAGATTCTTTATAGAAATAAAGATTTGCCTGTTGTGGTGATGTAGACCAACCCTAGCCCTCATGGGGAAGAGACAGGAATATCTCTGTGAATTAAAGGCCAGCAGGTCACAGTAAATCTACGACAGCCAGAACTATGCAGTGAGATCCCATCTTTAAAAAAAAAAAATGAAGAGGAGAAAGAAGAAAAATAAAGATCTCAAAATCCTTACCTTGAATGGTCTATGTAAACAGTGACAATTGACTTTAGCAAGAGCACACAGAGCAGATGGGGTGGAGAGGGGCAGAAGAGAGCTGTGTAACAATGAAGACAGGCTGTACTGATACAGTCATATTAGGAATCACCAGAAGCTAGAACCTCTGGTCCCTAGAGACCAGAAAGACTGAAGCCCTGAAAACCCATTAATGTTGGGATTCTGTTTTTCAAAATAGCAAGAGAAGAAACTTCTTGTGTTTTCTGCTACTACATGTAGAACAATTAGTTACACCAGTCCCAGGAAACTAAAACACATAAAAAACATAAATCCACAGAACTCCATTATAACCGGTATCCAGATCAAGAGATGGGACAGTGATAGCCTAGGGCATCCTTCAAATGATCCACCTCGAAAGGATTTATTTATTTTGCTCCTATTTCCTAAATATATATAAGGTGTAGTCATAGTTTTGCTCAGTTATATAGATCCCATACATAATTTATGAATCCATGCTGTTGGTGAGGAGCTGGATAATCTCTAGAATGGGGCTATTGTGAATTATGCTGTCAAAACTCTTGTAGTCTCCTGTCAGACATTTGAACTAACTACCTTTCTGTTGCCAAGATAAAGCACCATGACCAAAGTCATCTTACACAAGGAAGGGTTTATTTTGGGTTATGGTTCCAAAAGGCTAAAAGTCCATCATGGCAGGAAGACATGGCAGCTAGGGCAAGAAGCTGAGAGACCGTGTTCTCAACTGAAATCATGAAGCAGAGAGAAAGAGAAGAGAGAGGAGATGGGGGTAGTATGAGACCATCAGGCAGTGAAGTAAAACTGGAAACCCTGGAAACCCACCACTGCAAAGGCCACATCTACTAAATGTCTCATGCCATCCTCCAATCAAACCCGCCAACTGTTCAAACACCTGAATGGATGAGGGACATTCTAGTCCAAACGGCATTTCAAAAGGCCTATACTACCTTACACTTCTAACAACAGCGTAGGCATCTTTCCATTTATTAACAGTATTTTTTTTTTTACTATTAGGTTTTGCAATCTAATAAGCATGTAATTATTGTATGGTGGCTTTAAGTTCTGTAGTAAAATACACATATGTAGCATCTCTATTACCCCAACACAGACAGGACAGTGTGCTGTTGTCAGAACATGGTCCAGGAATGGACTCATAAGAGAATTCCGCATGCTTGTGAGAACACTCCCAGAAGACAAAACAAGGATCTTGTGGCCTCAGTTTCTTCAAAACCCAGAAGTTCTTGGAATGTGTTTTCATGCTCCTTGCAGGAATAGCAGAGAGGAGTGAGTTTACTTCTGATTACTCAGTATTGCTTGCTGCTGTCATCCATTTAAATGTGTAAACCATCCTCTATGGGAAAACATGATTTTGCCACATGCAGCTTGTCCTTATACAGCATGAACTCATGAGAACTTTACTCATGTGACCTTTAACCCTCAAAGTATAAATTGCCTGAGGCTCTGAACAAAGGTGGCTACTGCATGAGACTTTAGTCTGCCTCGTTTATTGACTCCATTCTCCGAGGTCCCACTGCCTCTAGAGCAATGACAGTCAATTCCTATTTCTGTTATCACCATCACTACTACCTGTTCACAGAACTCTCTTCCTTTCGGACTTCAGCTCCATACCTATTTGTTGGGAGGCAACTTCCTGGGAACATCCCTACTGGAGGGAGGCTGAGGAAGAAGGCCACCTATTCAGGAAAAGGAGAATCTTAAATGATTTGCAAGGCCCTTCCTCAAGGTTATGGGAACAGCAAACAACCATTGGGGAAGAGACTCTCCAACCTCTCAGCCACCTGCAGCCTGTACAGGGAGCTCCAGAGGTACAGCCTGTGAGTTGTCTCCTGGGCTGGCTTGGGCTTTTCTTTTTGATAATGCAGTAGTTTCTGAATTATCTGCGCTCCTGTACCAAACCCCCACACCCACATCATTGTAAGTAATCCAAGAAACTCATCGGTTAGCCAAATTGGGAGTTTGGCAGATTTGTTACTTTGGTACCCTACTTGAGGTGAGCAGACATTTGCTCAGATCATCCCAGGAAAAGTCAACACCGAACATTGAGCATTAATTACTCATTTGTCCCTCAATTCCAGGCACCAGGTGGCTGAGAGGCTGGAGAGTTAGCCAATAAGAGGCTAGAACTAATGGGCCAGGCAGTCATTAAATGAATACAGTTTCAGTGTAATTATTTCGCACACCGGGAGCCGGGCAGGACAGATCAAGGGGCCCTGCGCCAGGAACCAGGCTCCAGGAACACAGCCCGCACATCTCTTACTACACTCTTACCTCTATGAAATCTTCAGACTGAAAAGAGTGAGTTCCTGTCGTATTCCACCATATATTCCTCTCTAGTGTTAGGAATAAAGGTGTGCACCACTACCGTCCAGTTTCTATGGCTAACTAGTGTGGCTGCTGGGATTGAAGGTGTGTGTCACCACTGCTTGACCTGTGTGGCTGACTAGTGTGGCTCTTTTGCATTCTGGTCTTCAGGCAAGCTTTATTCATTAAAATACAAATGAAATGTTACTACAAGTCCAACAAAGAAGTTGAGTTTTTCCTATGAAACATTCTTTTATCATTTTTGTTATAGCTCTAACTCTGCCTTTCCTCCCTTCCCCTAGAATACTCACAGTGCACTTTTAGGATTGAATGCAATTAGGCTTCATTACAGGATAGTCACACCTTATAGCCAGAATACAACGCCTGAGTCCTTCAAATATATACATTACTTTCCTGCTTTGGAAGGCAAGGATCTCCTTTTGTGTTATAGGCATAGCTGTAGCAAGAGTCAAATAGTTATTACATACTTTGGAAAAAATATTACAGGAATATTTACTTTCACTGGAAACAGATAGTTTAAATTAAGGGCATTTTATTAAAGACATATTTTTCCTCATTTTTTTTTACATTCCAATCCCAGTTCCTCCTCCCTCATCTCCTCCCTCTCACCCCATCTTACCCTCCCACACCCCCCTATCTGTTCCTCAGAGAGGTAAGGCCTCCCGTGGGAAGTCAACTTAAGAACGGAACCACAGTAATTATTAAATTAGCCTAATCTTTACAACAGAAAGCACTTTTGACCTCAAGTTTGTAAGCTTATTAAACTAAATTTCATTGCCTGTCTTCTGGCCTGAGATGACAGGACTTAGATGTGTTATCTCTGGGGGTGTCAGGGATCTGATGATCTGCATTTTTCTCACTTATCAGAGAAGAAGATGACTGTGTTTTTATAAGCTTTCTGTCCTTCCCCTCGGAATTCTATAACAAATACCTCGAAGGTTCAAGTGTAACTTTTCTTGAAATGAAATGTTCCACCTGTGACCCCAGAATCTCTTCCCACATTTGGTAAATCCGAGAAAGCAAGTTAAGCCTCACAGGGAATTCTCTATCAGTGTGATAGTTAGAAATAATCCCTAAAGCTGCTAGGACACTATTCACTGTTTGATGGCCACAAAACTGACAGTTTCTACCATATGGTCACACCAGCCACTATTACAATAGAATACAGCCAAGTATAAAGTATTTCCTCAAGCATGGGCAGGGGGAAGGATGCCTTCCCCCACCCAACAACACCTGAGGCAGGTAGGAGAACTGGTTCTGAGGTCACCAGAGTAGAGAGCAGGCTCTGCACCTTGCCTGGGCAGCACAACAGACCCCACCGTGTAGGCAGAGGTGTAGGTGAGTCAGTCCCGAAGTGGTGAGCATGGAAAAGCTATCCCCACTACTCATCAGTCCTGAGGCAGCATGCACTGGGGAGAGTCCCCCCCCACTACACACACACACACACACCCCAACACCTGAGACAGGTAGAAGAGCTGTCCCTGAAGCCCCAGCTGCAAAACTCAGAAAAGCATGCCCTGCACTTTGCCTGAGAAACCCAATAAAGCCAACCCTGCTGGCGGAGGTGTTAGCACAGGTGTGGGTGAACCAGCTCTCAGGCTGTGTGTGATAACTGTCTGCACTATTTGTCTGGCATGCAGCAGTGTGGGAGAGGAAAAGAGATGCTCCCTTGCCCCTTATTGCCTGCAACAGGCCAGAGCTGACTCCCACTTACCAGCTACAGCACTCAGGAAAGCTGGCCCTGCTCCTCGCGCCAGACAGCACAGCAGAACTGGCTGGGTAGCTGAAGGTAAGGGTAAATCCAGCCTAAAGGTTATTCATCTGGTATGTGGCCGCAAGGGTGGAGAAGAGAAGCCCTCCCCCACCCCCACTCCCTCCATCAATGCCTGAGGCAGGTAGAGGAGCTGGCCCTGGGTCATAAAAGCAGGAGAGCTACCCCCTCCCCCGCACCCTTTACACTAGCTGCAGCACTCCGGAGGGTGGCACCTGTAACATAACATAATAGAGCTGGCCCTGGTGGTGTAGGTGTGGGAGAGCAGACCCTGCTGTGAAAGCAGGAGAACTGGCCCCACCCCTCCCTAGGGGCTACAAGAGGTGAACTTGCCTGGGCAATGCTGGAGAGCTCACCCTGGTTGTGAGGACAGGGGAGAACTGGTGGACACACCAACCCTGCAGCTGCCCAGACCCCAAACTAGGGTTATGATTTCACTTGTCCCAAATCCACCCCATCTATGATCTGCCGAAGCACATGAAGGAACCCGACCCACAGACCCAAAGCTGCAGGATCTCCACAACACAGGGCAACAGCAGGATATCCAAGAAGAGTCCCAGTGAGGGCCCAGCATCGATGGTATAATAGAAACCAGAGGCCTCAGACCAGACCAATGACTCCGCAACGAACACTTGCAAGTAACAATATATGGGTACGGGGTTTACTGTGTGACTGTGTCACACTGCAGGTTCCATGAAGAGATTTTTAATTCCTCCCCTCCTTTTTCTTTTCCGTTTCTTCTCTTAAATTTTATGTTGTGGGGATGGTTGCAGGGACAGAGAGAGGATGCAAAGGGGCAGGGAAATGACTGGGATCAAGATACATGATGTAAAAGACACATAGAATAAACAGAAAGAAAGTGCTTAATTCCTCAAAAACAAAACAAAACAAAACAAAACGGTGGATAAACTATAATGCTTATGAACCGGTAGTGTGTGTGGGGTGGGGGTGGAGGGGTGGGGGGTGGATGGAGGGGTTTCTGGTTCAGACGGGATTGTCTGCACATAACACAGGCTGGGTTTTGTAACTTAATCAACAAGGAGTTGATTACCTTGTTTTTATTGATTACCAATAGGCTTACCTACTCACCACAACAAAATTCTGAAGTCGGCCACAGAAATCTAGAGGAATTGCCAGAGAAAACAGACTCCTGCCTTGCTGACACACAGGACAGGGCAGGGACAAAGGACTGCCAGACAGAGTGCAAGAGGGAAAAGGAGCTAGGGCAGAAAGAGGGCTCCCAGTGGACAGTCCTCTATGTCTATGACTAGATACGCGGAAACCGTCTCCCAGGAAGTAACTTTCTCATCAAATCCCTGGCCAATGAACCAAATGACTACTCTACCTAGAATGGCATTTATAGAAATAATTTAAATTAAATTTGTCATTACGCCAAATTCATGATCTCAGTTAGTAAGGAATAAGAGTTTATATCGGGCAAGCAAACCAGCAGTCTGTCACATTTGGACTTTATGTTTGAAATTTTGTTAATTTTTCTAAAAATTTATGTTTCTTTTTTTGTAAATCACAAAAACAGATCATACCTAAGTTTTCTTTGCTTACTGCTGCTCAACCTAGCATTTCAATAAGGGAAGTTTATGACATATCCATCCAGAAAACTATTCTCATAAAATATGACAAGCATATAGCAAAAGATTTTCACAAAAAAACTAAGAAAAAAAAGTGTATCTAAATACATGACTTTGGATATACAATAAACATGACAATCATACTCACCTCTATAAAACATGCAAATTAAAGCTACGGTGAGATACCTATTACCCCCCCCCCACACACACACACGGATGGGGAGGGCAGGAGAGCTTATTAAGCCAGGAGAATCTTTGTAGGAAAACAGGTGGGAGGGATGGAAGGTATCTTAAATCTACTTACTGCCTGGGGAAGAGCAGGAGAAAGTACAGGGAATGTCTGTTCCCCCATCCACCAGACTGCAGAACCTAAGAGATCACGGAAGAGTACAAGGGTCTGAGGGAACTACCGGGGAAGGACCTCCAACATACACCCTCCCCAGTCAGTCACACTGAACACAGAGAGGTTGTGCAGTCCAAAGCTCCCATTCACCTATCCCACACAGCACCACACCTGGACTGCAAAAGCCAGAGATCTGAGAACTTCCCCCTTAAACTCAATGCTCCTGTCAGTAACTCACTCAGATTATGATGTTTTCGATTCTTACACTGCTATTTAATCTCTTTTCTGGCACATTCACGATGGTTTGCTTTTGTCTGCATGTTCTCAGTTAAGTTTTAGGATCGTTGAGCTGTTTCCCCACAGCTGACTCTAGCTTTCCCCTGGATCTCATAGACTCCCCTACCCCCACTGCCACTCCCCCTTCCTTGCAACCTCTGATATGTGCCATGCAATCCTATATAGTAGCCCTCTGATTTCAATAACTGTTTTGGGATTAAAACACCAAGGTAAGCATGGTGCATACCATATTTTAGCTGTAAGATGAGGGCACTAGGGCGGGGAAGGACATGTATAATATCTGGGAGACTTTGAGAGCAAATAAAAGCTGTGTGAGGAAATGCTGGAAGCAGAAAGTCAGATACTGTTAAGGCCACAGATTCTGGAGATTTTTAAAGCCATGGAAAGCTGGAATTCACATGTAAAAGAAAGAGGTGATGAGGCTGCACATCAAGGCAGGACAAACACCACACACATAACAAAAAATTGTAAATGCTTCTAAACATTTAAAAGACAAAACATATATTTATCTTAAAAAAGGGGGGGGCTGCATAACTGTAATAACCAAACAAGGACAGCGGTAAACACACATGGCACTCTGATAAGATCGTGTCATACAGGCAAGTATGAAAGACCAAATCTGCACGTCATGGACACAGAAGACCAAATCTGCACATCATGGGCATAGAAGAATAATCTTAATTTAAAGGCATAGAAAAAAATCATCAAAGAACCATAACAAAAAATCTCCCAGAGTTAGAAAATGTGATACAGGTTTAGACACAAGAGGCATTCGGGACAACAGGAAGCCAGGAAAGAACCTCTTGTTGTCACACACTAAACACACAGAAGAAGAAAGTAGATTGAAAGTGGCAAGAATCACCAAGTCAGGTAAAACACAGACTCACCAGAATAACAGCAGATTCATCAACTGTAACTTTAAAAGCCAAGAGGGTCAGGACAGACTTCTTTCAAATCCTGAAAGACTACACCTGCCAACTACTACAACCAGCAAAACTGCCATCATTGAAGAAAAGTAAAACCTTTCTATGATAAAAATTGAGTAAAGTAGTTTATGATTGCTAGACTAGTTCTACAGAAACTAGGATTCTTGGAACTGAAGAAAAAATTCTATCCAGGAAGCCACAGGAAAGAACAGGATGGTAGAATAATAGTTAAACAAGTGAGGAACAGGGAAAAACGAAACACTATAAGATCAACAAAATGGCAAGAAGCAATACACACATTTCAATAAAACCCTGAATATTAATGGTTTCAATTTCCCAATCAAGCCCAAAATAATAGATTGTATTAAAAAATAGAAGTCATCTACTTGCTGCCTCCAAGAAAATGCACCTCACCACAAAAGACAGAAACTTCTTTAAGGTAAAAGGGTAGGAAAATGTTTTCCAAGCAAGTGGGCCTAGGACACAGGTGCCACTCTACTTATGTCCCTAAAATAGGCTTCAAACCAAAACTAGTGAGAAAGAATAAAGATGGTCATTTGGGAATAATGGATCAAGACGACACTGAGTCTAATGATCTTCCCTGGGCACAGCAGCATCCAATTTCATATAACAAGTACGGCTAGAGGTAACATTGCCGATTAACAGGAGCACAATAGTATTGGATGACTTCCCACTAACAAGAAAGCATAAATATATGAATTAAATTACATCACAGATCAAATGGACTAAAGAGCTATCTGTAGATCCCTCTATCCAAACACTGAAGAATACATACTTTTCTTAGCAGCCAATGTGTGTCTAAAGTAGATAATATATTAGGATACAAAGGTCTCATTAAATACAGAAAGACTGAAAGAATTCTTTGTATCCCATCTGTTAACAACAGAAGCCATAGAACCAATCCAAACTCCTGGAGGTTAAACCATGTGCAATTGAACGACGACTAGGTCCTTGAAGGAACTGAAAAGAAAAGCTGAATTAAAAGATCATATGTAGATGATAGACTGGAAGTGAGTTAGAGCACTCACTTGCATTGCATTAAAAAACCTAAAGTATATGCATGAATGTTAAATGAATTATCTTATGGTAGAATTTGAGTATATTTTCTTTCTTTCATATTACTACATTTCTACAATTTGCTGTGGGACAATGCTCTTGTACACTGTAAAGATTTGTTACTCATATTGGTTTAATAAAATACTGATTGGCCAGTAGCCACAGGAAGCATAGCCAGGGCAAGCAGACTAGGAGAATCTATTCTTGTCAGGAATGAAAATGATATAAAGGCATTTTCAGAAAAACAGAAACACAAAACTTACCAGGAAAGACTGACTTTAAGATGTAATTAATTAATTAACAGAAAGTGGTAATAAATGATAATCTGAGCTATGACAAGGAAGTAAATGGCAAGTGTGTATGTATAAAGATAAATGTCTGCATAAACAGTCTGCAGAGTAACCAGACTTCAGACACTCTCATTTCCTGGGCTATGTGCAGAGACCCTTTACAATAGTACTTACAGTTCTACTACGTTAATATACAAGGTAGAAGTCTTCAGAGTAACACTAAGATAGTAAAATGAGCATATAAATTCCAATGAAATTTTTAAAATGTCTAGAATAAAAAATCCTCTTCACACACATTTTTAATGAAGAGAAAAAAATGATAAATTGCACAGATAGATTTGTTTACATATGTTCAAATATGTCAGTGATTACAATGAATATAAATGGAATAAATTTGCCAACTAAAGGATATAGTGTCATATTGCATAAAATAGCAAATTTTCACAAAACACTATGCAGAATTTACATCTAAAATGTAAAGAGGGAGAAAGGTTAAAAACAAGCTAAACTAGACATATTTTGCTTTTGTTATTTGCAATACACATTTCAGAATTTTTGAGATTTGATGTCCAAAATATTCAGTTCTTCAAAACTTTTACTTGGGAGGAGGAAGAAAGGATTAGGTGTTTGGGTTCATTGTGAAATTGGCTAAATATTAAGCCTGAGACCAGCCTGAGTTACAGGAGACCCTGTATTAAAAAAAAAATGAAACAGAAAAAGTTGAAGCAAAGAAAAGATAATAGAAAAAATAGATAAAAGCTAAAAGAAAAAGCTGAGATAGTTATCTTAATAATTGTAAAAATAAATCTTAAGACAAAGTACTATAGGAGTTAAAGAAGATATTGATAAAAGCTAATTTAAATATTTTCTGATTACTTTATTACTTTAATAATATCCTTCCCCTAAAATGAGAAATGGGGATGAAGATTTTATATAATTTAAGTAGATTCAATTCTGAATTTTGTAATTAGGTAATTAGAATCTATGTCTTTAGTTTTCTAAACTAAAGACTATCAAGTTGTATATATCTGAAATATAATAACAATTTTGTTGGCCTAATTATTAATTTATGAACTTACATAGTTTACATTATTAGTCACCAATTGACTTCTCCATTAAAGTTGTTCTGCATGAAAGCATTTGGAAAGAATGAACACAGCCAAGCATACCAAATTTAAACATGTGACTATCTGTTTGTCACACACTATTCTGAGTGTCTGCATCAGCCAGCAAGACTCAGCTCTATAGACTTCCTCCCAGACACTGCTACTCTGAAGGAGTGGAAGGCACCTGTCAGTGACTCTTCCTCTCGTACCTATACTGTTATTCCTAAGCCCCAATAGTCTATCTCTACTGACATTTTTTGAAATGTGTGAGAAGCACATAGTAGCTGACCTAGGAACAGACTGTTGTATACAGCCTATTAGCAACATGCCAGGGAAGCTGACATTAAAGAAAGCAAGCAGAGGGCAACTTTCTCATAGTACGAAAAACACAGCCACAAATCGACTCTTAGTATACAAGCTACAATTTAAACTGAGGCTAATAGAATATATTTTTCATAGCGACTTAAAATTTACTGTAGGCATTTTTAGAAAAATAATGTGTTGAAAAAGTAAAACTAATTAAATGCATTGTTACAGTTTGGAAAATATGAGAACACAACAGGCTTTAAACCCTAAGGTTTTTCTACACTTGATTCTAGGCAAACATAAACAACAAAATAACTGAGATACAATTAAATTTTATGTCTTTTGCGACATATATTTTTAGAATCTGTAGATTGGAGTTTCCAAAATACTCAAGTCTTTCTAATCCTCCCAGTTTTTAAAGCCAACAGCAAATAAATGTAAATGAAATAATAAAGTCCAGAAATAAGGTCTTAAAAACTGCGAGAGAGTGGAAGTCGCTGAGGTCCTTGTGCTCACAGATGAACACTAGGGGAACCACAGATCTTAAGCACACGGGGTTGTCCCTTTGAAGGCAGAGATGCATATACAACCTGTTTTCTGTCCAGAAGGCTGGCAGTGGACATGGTTGATAGCCTGGTGACCTTTGCACTCTCGGTGTAGCCGAGAACACATGAGATTCTCCCAGAGTCTTACCATGAGCTTGTTAGTCTATAGAACCCATCTGTATGGAAGATGTCACATGTACTTTACAAAGAGTTTTGATGTAGTTATGTATTAAGCTTTAGTATTCACATAGAATTGAGCTATTTACCAAGGAAATTTTTCACTAAACTGTGCTGTTCTTAAATATGCTTAAACTACTCAGGGTGGGAGTCTCCAAGTTTGAACCAACACCTGCTACTTAGTCGTGTTGAGCAGAACAGCCTTCATTACCTCTGCTGGCCACCCCACCCCCTGCAGTATGTACCACACTCATACCTGGTGACATGAATCACCTGGAACTGGAGTTACAGACAGTTGTAACATATGACTGGTGGGACTTGAACCTGGGTCCTCTAGAGGAGCACCCAGCGCTCCTAACCACTGAGCTATTTCTCCAGGGCCCCCTCCCATCTTTAATTTTTAAGACGATAATAAAAGTTAAGAAATAAAACGGTTGAGACTACACAAAGGCAGAGGGATAAATAGGAGCAAAGAGCAACTAAATCCGGTGAGGACACATTGCAGAAGTGGAAGGACTTCTTTATAAGGAACAGGATTCTCTGTCTTCCCAACACGAGGAAACAGCCTCAACATGACAGCTGTCTAATCTACAGTTTGCCCTACTCTCATTTCCACGGTCCTCGCCCTGCTTCTGGTTTGAGTGAGAATGGCCCCCATTGGCTCATGCATGTGAATGGTTAGTCATCAGAGTGACACTACTTGAGAAGGATTAGGAGGTGTGGCCTTCTTGGACAAAGTGTGTCATTAGAGGTGGGCTTTGAGGTTTCTCTGCTCCTGCTGCATTTTGGATCCAGACGCAGAACTCTCGGCTATTTCTCCAGCACCACATCAGCCTCCTGCGCTCCCTGACATGACAACAATGGACTAAACCTCTGAAAATGTAAGCAAGTCCCAATTAAATGCTTGCTCTTATGAGTTGCTGTGGTCATGGTGTCTCTTCACAGCAACAGAATACTAAGACATTACTTTTATATTAAAAATAATTTTAAAAAAACAAAAGTTCAGCAATGTTATAAAATTCTCAGTGTACTGAACAACTTTAAAACTGACAAAAGTTGGCAAGTATTGGAGCTTTCTTCCCCTAATAGGCAGGTCAGGATTGCCATCTAAAACAGGTTATTGTTGGGGAACGTTTGATTCTGGGTTTAGACCCAGCACCTAAAGTTAATAAAGATGGTAGGAGAAAGTTCAGAGATTCTTAGCCATCTTCCACCCTGTTAAGTACAAGTCTTTCTCAGATTCGGGTTCTTAAATGTTTTCGCTGTCTAGAACAGTGGTTCTCAACTTGTGGGTCATGACCCTTTAGGGTTGCATATCAGATATTTATATTATGATTCATAACAGTAGTAAAAGTTACAGTTACGAAATAACAACAAAATTTTATGGTTTGGGGGTCAGCACAACATGAGGAACTGTATTAAAGAGTCCAGCATCAGGAAGGTTGAGAACTACGCTGCTCTAGAACCTTTTCCTAGCTCAGTTACTCTGTATTCTCAGTGATGTCTGGCACGGTAACTTTCCCAGTTACCAAGTGCATACAAGCCTGTTTCATTTAGAATTTCTGGACGATCAAAGGAGCCCCAGGCATGATCAGCAGCACTGGATTCAGGAGAAACGTTCCACAGAACCCTAGCGTCCTGGTACCCAAAGGTACAACAAAGAACACGGAGCGCGCTCCCCTGCCGCGGCTCTGATTTCAGGAGCGTGCTGTCGCAGCTGGCCGAGGTCTTCTCCCAGATTCCTCTCCAAGCGTGGCCAACCCGCACTGGCCGCTCCCACCACAAAGAGTAAACCCTCCGCATCCGTCACCAGGGTAACCCTGCCACACGACACCGAGGCTGTCAATACCGCGACGAAAGCCGGCGCTGGAGGAGGGCGCACGGTGGCCCCGCGTGCAGAGCGCCAGCGGCACCCCACGGCACCCACTCGAGCTGCCTCGCCTGGCCTGAGGCTCCAGCGCCGCGCCCCAGCCGCTCGTCCGCTCGCTCGCTAGCCTCCCGCACGTGTCGCCGTGATTGTCCCCGGCGGTATCCCTCCGCGCCCCCGCCTCGGCTCCCCCGCCCTTCCCGGGACCCTCGCCGGCCGCGCTGCGGAAGGATCGCACGCACGCGCGCTCAAGTCGCGCTGGCCGGGGAGAAGCGAGGGAGCCGCAGTGAGGACCGGTCGTCGCCAGCCCCGCTGCCCGCATCGCTCCGCCGCCGCCGGCTCCCGAGCCCCGCGGCCGCGGCCGCCCCGGCGCGCCCCGCTGCGGGTCCTGTCCCCGCCCGCTCGCCTGCCCGCCCGCCCGCCGCAGTTCCTCGGAGAGGGGCGGTCGGTGCCTGCGCAGAGCCGCCTCCTCCCCGCCCCCGCCCCGCCTCCGCCGCCGCCGCCGCCGCCGCTGCGCCTCTGCTCCTGCCGTCCCCGCTGCAGTGCGAAGGGCTCGAAGATGGCCGGTTGGCAGAGCTACGTGGATAACCTGATGTGCGATGGCTGCTGCCAGGAGGCCGCCATTGTCGGCTACTGCGACGCCAAATACGTCTGGGCAGCCACGGCCGGGGGCGTCTTCCAGAGCATCACGGTGAGGCCCGGGGGCGCCGAGCCGGCAGGTGTGCGGCGGGCCTCCGAGGAAGGGACGCCGCCCGCGAGGAAGGGGATGGATGCGGCCGGGGCGCGAGGAAGGGGTGCCGCCGGCTGCGGGAGGGGATGGAGGCGGCCGGGGCCCTGGATGTGGGCCGCTGAGACTGGGGGGGATGCTGCCCGAGGCCGCGCGGGGGCGGGGCGGCCGGACTCTTAGCCCCGGCGGAGCCCCGGCTTGCGGCTGCCGGGGTGGAGGAGGGGACATCTCCCCGAGAGGCCCCTCGGCGTTTGGGGAGCCCTGTGGGCTGCAGTGCGGGTCCCCGGGTGCGGGCGGGGGTCCTGGGCGGCCCGCTGGCCCTGGCTCGGCGGTGAGCGCGGGCTATGGGAGGCGGCGGTGGCCGGGTCCCGGGAATTAATGGAGTGAATTGGCGTAGGCTTGCCGGTGCCCAGGCCTCCTGCGCTGGCGAGAAGGGGACGTGGACCACGTAGGTGGAATCGTGAATTTACTTCATCTGTAGCTCTATAGTTTTTTTTTCTCCAAGATGGCGAACTGCCATTGATTTCTCTTCTCCACCTATAGAGATTCATCGATATACCGTTATCCCCAGTTACGCAACATAGCTCTAAAAAGAGGATGGTTTTAGGGTGATTAAAAGAGAAAAAAATCTATCTGGGAAGTCGCGGGAGGGGGTGACACTTCTCCAAGTCACTCCCTCTTTAGTGATGGTAGTAAAAGAACTAATACCGACTTATGCTTCACGTTGCCTCATATTCATGTGTCTTGATGGCTTTTGACTCCGTTGCCATACATTTGGGGAATATTCATTAATCAGCCCCCAGCACTGCTTATTGTTATGGCCATTTCTACGCAAGTCTCCTTAAAATGTTGACACCAGTATCAAGTACTAGACCATTCCCTTAGCCCTACACTCCCACTCCCTCCCCAACACACAGCAAAATTCAAGTCTCATATCCCAGGTGCTCAGCATTTTACTACTTCACATGGTTTACCACTTTAGTGTCGATTCAGCCCTTGATAGGAGTGCTTTAGGATCTCCTGTCCCGATGTGGAAGATTACAATTCCTGTAGCCGAATTGACATTTGGTGATCAACTTTCTTTTCTGCAGTCTTGTCTTTGTGTGTGAGTTCCCGCTGTCTGGCTAAGAAGATTGCGGGAGTGTGCTTGGAAATGGCTGGGGCCTGCTATGACTCTGCAGTTCTGATGGGGGCGACGCCTTCCTTCTTATTCATGGAATGTTAGAATCTAAGCACGTTTTCTCTTTTCCGGTTCTGGTGGCTACCTCACTTTTCTTTACCAATGCCCCTCCATTTTCTGTATAATTTTACTATTGCCAATGGCAGTGCTGTAGACCGAATCCACTCTGCATTTGTCCAGAAAGAAAGCTGATTACTGAATGAAAGGGCAAAGCAAGCTGGAGAGAAAATAGTAGTGGCTAGAAAAATAGAGGGAAATACAAATTTGGAAATGTCCAGCAGTCTGATGATTGAGGTTCATACTACCAGGGATAATTCAAGCTGCTCTAAGGAGAGAGACGGGAGCAGGTTTGTCTGGGGAAGACTTTTTACCCAACTTTAAATTTGTTGCAGCATGACTAATGTGGCTGAATATAATAGACAAGCTGTTGGAAGAGCTTATAGCCGAATCTTTGCAATTACATAAGCACCTTCAAGCACCACCTGACGTGATAGGGCTTATAAATAACTCATTTGTACCTAGTGTCAACTGCCAACTATTTAGGGAGGCTCTTTGCATGGTTGGTATACACTAGCTTTTACTTAGCAGACCTCACTGATAATTGCAAAAGCAAACTAATTAATGTAAAGCATGCAATCATGTAAGAACAGGCGATAACAGAAAATGCTGTCTTGATTTTACATCAGCACAGTTTGTTGTATCAAACTCTGAAAAGAATTAACTGTAGTGTTTTTTTTTTCTTTGTTTTGGGTGGCCAGCCAGTAGAAATAGATATGATTGTAGGAAAAGACCGGGAAGGTTTCTTTACCAACGGTTTGACTCTTGGTGCAAAGAAGTGTTCAGTGATCAGAGATAGCCTATACGTTGATGGTGACTGCACAATGGATATCCGGACAAAGAGTCAAGGTGGGGAGCCAACATACAATGTTGCTGTTGGCAGAGCTGGTAGAGGTAAGCAAGCAATTATTTTTGTTTGTGTGTGTGCCTAAAAGTTGCATGCCATATTACAACTTGCGTTTCTTTAATGGTTTAAATTAAACATTAGTTCATAATGCCTGTGGAGGTGGTTTTTGTGAACTGCTCAGCACTGAAGGGAGGTCCTGCTTTCTGTTTGTCTATGCTACAGTGGTTGCACACTCAGCCTCGCTTCTTTCACCCTGACTTACTCTGAATTATTAATGTCAGCTCTGCATCGTAAGCTTTAGTAAACTTCAAAATGAAAAGTCGCCTCTTCAACACTCCAGTATGTCATAATCCTGTGGTTCATATAGCGGCTGGACTGTCCAAGTCAGCTGGCTGTTTTATCTCTATTGAGTCTTTACTTATGGATCTTCCCCTTCATGTTTGCTTAGATTTGAAATCAATTCACTGCTCATCATAAAAAAAAATCACAGTGGTTGATAATTCTTCCAGGAACATTTCTGAAGAAGAGAGAAATAGTTACATGAAGGTTTTGGAGCACATTTCTCACTTACTGAACTACGTCCAAAGATTTCAGCTTGAAAAGTAGCAAACTACATGTAGTTTACACACTTGACCAACAAACTATGATACCAATCTCCAGACTTGATATAAAAATTCTGGTTTCAACCTGGCATAAGGAAATCTGATATTTCAAAGAGAACTTTTGAAATTGAAGTTTACTCTGACCTCTCACTGACACGTAAATGCATTTAAATTTATTGACTTGTATAACTGCCTCATTTGGCAGATTTGGCACATAGAACAGCTCTACAGATACATGAGCCTACAATGATTTATCTTTTAATGCTGTGATTTTACCAACTCCCTGTGGGTATCTGATTCAGGTGTGATCTGCATAAGCAAAACAAGATGACTTTAAAACACACAAATCTTACGTTTAACTGCTTCCAGATATATATGATGCATATGGTTGAGGTTTTGTTTGCTTGCTTAATACATGATCTGAAGAGCTGGAGAGATGACTCAGTGGTTAATAGCAATGACCTGTCTTCTATAGGACTGGGGTTTTATTCCCCATGCCTACACAGCAGCTTATAATTGTCTATAACTACTGTCTCAGCAGCTGTGATGCCCTCTTCTGACCTCCAAGAACACCAGACACATAAAGTATATAGATCTGCATATCAAAATTTTAAATTCACCCATATGAGTTTAAAAAAAAATGAGCACATATGAAGCCAGATGAGATTTGTTGCACAGAGCACTGCTGACACCTAGCACATATGAAGCCAGATGAGATTTGTTGCACAGAGCACTGCTGACATCTAGCGGCGGTCAGTGCGACACTGGACACACACTGTCTGTGTATTTGAGGGTAGACCTCTGAAGTTCATGCAGAATTAGGTATCAGAATAGTAAACAAGGTTTATGACTTTTATATTAGAAAATGCCTAGCACAAGGAAGCGTCTGGATGAGACAAATACTGCTAATGTAGCATTTTCTGACCAGCAGTGGAATTTCTGTTTAAAATTTGGCTTTCATTTTCCTCTGGAAGGAATGGACATGTTTACTCATATTTATAGTCATACTCTAAAGACAATAGCTTGTATTTATCAAGCATGTTAGATTGGGGAGAATTTGTCAGTGGAAAATACTGAAGTTTTTAAAGTATATTTTGGGAGACAAATACTGATATCAACCAGGATATTTCTCCTAGGATGCAAGGTAAATGATCACTTTTCTCCTAGCTCTCAAAGATCCCTTTATGGAACTTCGCTGTTGCACAGTGGGGTTTCCCAGGTGCAGCCAATAGTGCTAGCCTGAAAGCTCCATTCTGGAGACCTAATGGATTTCAGTGCTTGACAGTTCATGGAAAACTAACTTAATGTTAACTTATTAATTGGGGTTCTGTCTGCTTAAACTTATGTGATTCTCTTGATTAACACTTCTTTTGAAACACTTTTTTCCTTTTTCTTTCAGTCTTGGTCTTTGTAATGGGAAAAGAAGGGGTCCATGGAGGCGGATTGAATAAGAAGGCATACTCAATGGCAAAATACTTGAGAGACTCTGGGTTCTAGCTGCTAGGCAGACTGTTAAGTATTAGGGGAAAATTGCTCTTAAATTTTCCTAGCTGTAAGCTTAAGTCTTAATTCTGGAAATTTTATTAGCAATGCAGGGTGATGGGATATGAACACACGTCTCCTTTGTATCCCTCTGTTGGTGGGGAAAGGTGTCTTTTCTTTCTACCCCTTCCCCTGAAATAATTGTGTTCACTTCTGTTTTGTTTCCTTGTGTACTCCAGCATTGGTTATAGTCATGGGAAAGGAAGGTGTCCACGGAGGCACACTTAACAAGAAAGCGTATGAGCTCGCTTTATACCTGAGGAGGTCTGATGTGTAAGCAGCCTCTCCCATCTACCTACCAACTGTCTTCACCACCACCCCAATTACGGTTACAGTGCTACCAGATTGTAGATGGTAGCTAGTTTTTCTTTATCTATTTTCTAATGTCATGATTCCCAAAGGGTCATTTGTATGTTAACCACTGTGTGTAACCAACCTTTATCTGGCATCATAATTGCAGCACAATAATGATTTGCATGATATCTTGAAATTGGGGGAAGGGGGCATGCCAAGTTGGGCATCACTTTGTCTTAGCAATTAATTAATGGGATACTGGTTACTAAAGTAAGTTAATATTAAGCAAGGTGCCGGTTGTACAATCTCTAATTTGATCAGTGTCTTTTCAGCACTTTGAGCATTTACTTTGCTCATTTAGTCTTCCTTTTGTAGCGCATGGTTGGGAGGAAAAAGTGCATGCATCTTTACTTTACTCTTTTCTCATCCCCTCCCTTTGAACTTGAGGTATTGGGTTTTCTTCCATTCTCTTGTGTAGTGCCTGGTTTATTTAACTTAATTAATACCTCCTTTGTTAACGAGCTATTGAGAGCTGTGGTGATTTGCTTTTAATACTATGATTGCACTTGAGACAGACTCTTTGTAGTGTCTATAGGAAATGAAGAGTGCAACTATCAGGAGCAAAGGCACTTCCTCCCATGACCTTACTACAATAACCATACTGATCAGATTCCCAGGGACATTCTGTCATTGCAGTAGCTCAGACTTCTTGTCTTTTCTTTGCACACCAGCTCTCTTCTTAAGAATAATTATAAAAGGCTGCCATTATGGATATTAGGTTCCCAGCATAACCATCTGGAGTGTGTCCAGTTTATTTTTCATAGGACCAATTTTTATTTGCAGCTTAGGTTTTTATATGAAGTTGCATTATTGTGGACTTGGCTGTCTTGTGATGTATTTTTTTCATATGTATTCTGTGCCATACTATTGTTAAAATGAACTGTTGCTGTTGTGAGATGGGTTTTCTTTCGAATGGCACTACTTTAGGGACATCCTAGTATTTGCTTCTATTGTTTGGGCATTGTGGATAATGTACAGATTTAAAAACAAATCTTGTTGCTGATTTGTCCATTTCTTTCCCTGCACTTTGTTACATCTGGGATACAGTCTAACTCATCTGATTTAATATGCATTTAAAAAAATGCCATAACTATTAAACACCTTGTTTACAGACAGATGAAATAAATTTATTCCAACCAAATACTTTATAGACTCCTGTTGTTATTATAAGTTGTAAGTTGTTGGCTTTGCTGTTAGTGTTGATTTGAGGGTGGGCTGGGGTGGGAGGCTCTTGATACATAGCCCTTGTTGATCTTAAGCGCAAAGTACTCCTGCCTACGCCTCAGTGGTGGCATGTGGCACACCCGTCTCTAGCTGACACAGGGAGTAAAAAAAGAATGGGCCAGACTCATCTGCAAGCACATTTAAGTGCCTACAGATTTCTTCTCATTAAGCTTTGGTGTACTAAACATGGCTTTGGTCATTCGTTCCATGATCATCTTCAACTTACATGAAGAAAACCAGCCTCCAAGGGAATAAATAACTTAGGTTGATCTCTTAATGTGAATTCAATCTCATAAGCACTTAGAGGCCTCAGTAGCAAGAAGAGTTTTTGTAGTATCCATTATTGAGGGTTCTTGGATTTGAACTGTTAGTTACTTTAGATAGGCAATGTGATGTCACCAGTGACTCTCATAAAAGAGCAGACGCCATTCCTTGGGTAGCACTTAAAGAGAATTGGAAACTTTTACATTTTCTGGTTCTCAGAGTAACATGTTGACCACAGCTAAGTATTTAATGCTAGAGTTTCTTAATATTATGACTTTAGGTTTCTGTGTTTTTCCTACATATTCTAAAATTTCTAAGGTCAGAGTATACTATTTTATGACAGGATAATTTGGGAAATTTATTTTGGAAAAAGTCACGTAAGTAGGAATTTAATTTGAATACCATTTTCCATAATTAAAATATTTTTAGTAAAAGTATCAATAGAAGAACCACTATAAAACCTAATTTAAAATTCTAAGGGGTTGAATAAGTTGTTGCTCAAGATATGTTTGCTAGATTAGCTGTGACACTTTGTCCTGTTAGCAAAGGCAGATAGATTGTATTATGGGTGCAGTCCTCCGCAGCGGTACTAGATTGTATTATGGGTGCAGTCCTCCGCAGCGGTACTAGAAAACAATAGGTGCTCAGCCTTAGTGTGTCACTGTTAGTAATGTCTGTCAAGCTACCAATAGCTGCTGTGCACATGGAATTCTGGATGGTTCATCTTCTCCATCTAAAAGTCAACACATCCTGTCTTTTTTGTCCAAGATACACACACTTAACAGGATCAAGACCTCCGAGTACTTCAGTGTTGAAACCAAGTAGCCTTCATGTAAGTTTTCTATCCCATTTATTTATTTTAGACTGATAGCTTGAATTCTGTGAATCAATTTTCCAAATGCCAGAATATTTTGTATATAAATTTGTACATTGGGTACAAATCTTTTTTTTTATAATAGAGAATTCAAAATTTGAAACTAAATCTAATTTTTCATGGTAAAACTTACCTTGAGAGTCTCATATGTAGTCCTGTCTGGCAGCCTGCCTCTACCCCAGTGCTAGGATTAAAGGTATGTGCCATGCCCAGCTAGCTTTCTGTATTTTTTAAGGTTTTTTTTTTTTGACAGTTTCATATATCATCATCATCATTGTTATTTTGGTTTTTCGGGACAGGGTTTCTCTGTGTAACAGCCCTAGTTGTCCTGAAACTAGCTCTTGTAGACCAGGCTGGCCTCAAACTCAGAGATCTGCCTACCTCTGCCTCCTGAGTGCTGGGATTAAAGGCGTGTGCCACCACTGCCTGTCTGTTTCATACATTTATATAATGGATTTTAGTTGTTCTCCCTAACCTTCCCCTCCTTCCCCACTAGAACTCTTCTTAATAAGATCCTTCCTACTTTCATGCTCCTCTCCCTTCTGAGTTTATTTAGTTTCTTGCTCAGGCATAAGTGGGAGGTTACTTAGTAGAGCAAGGGCAACTTATTAGTGTCTACACCACTGGAGAAAATTACACCTCCTCCAACACTGTTGGTTGCCAATAGTCCTTCGGGGAGGGATGGGGCTTCAATGGGTCCCCTCCCCGATCCACAGGAAAATGTCGCCGGGCCTGTCATGTGCAGGTAAGCCAGAGCTGCAGTGACTTCATGAGAGTGTCATGTCCAGAAGTCATCTTTCTGCTGTGACTCTTGCCATCCTCTGGTTTATAAGTCTTTTTACCCTCTCTTTCATGATGTTCCCTGACCCCTGAAGGAGGTGGCGTTGGTTGTTCCATTTAGGACTGAGCACACCACTAGCACGTTTCCTCAGCATTTTGGCATTTATGTTAGAGCGTCTCCATTAATCTCTGTCCTCTGCTCTGAGCTCCTCTGGAGGAGCTCCTCCTCCTTAGTGCTGGGAGCAGCACTAAGATAGGTATGAGCATGAGTATTTATAAACCAGTTTGACAACATAACCATGTAGTTAAACAATAGTAGTAGGATCTCCATAGGGCTTGTGACCTCCCCAGCCATGGGCTCTTGGCCAGGTTTACAGAACAATTTCCCTCTTGTACAGCAGGCCTCAGGTCAGCAGCTGGGATCCCCATAGCAGTGATGGCACTGTTTCATAAGTCAGCACATCTTGCCTGGGAGGTCACTATGACAGCTCTCGGGATTCATAGCCGAGTAACACGTTAATGACTCTTCTTCCCCAGCAGCCTGCATAGCGCATTCTTGCACTATGAAGGCTAGTCAGAAGGGAGGAATCTTCCAGCTCAGCTCCAGCCTGGTTCTGTCTGCCTATGACCAGAGTATGCCGTATCTCTAGCAATAGTCTTAGGCAGGTTCAGGTCGGCAACCAGGATCAATATCAGTGACTTGAAATGTTTGAGCCCCTGGCCCCAATCAACAACTCCTAGGAGCAGTATCCCATATATAGCACTGAGATTTTTATTTAATAACATATTACTTTTGGAGGAATATCCATCCATAGAGGATACCTATGACCAAAGTTTTTCTTTTTTAAATGACTTTATAAAGTAGTACCCATATGGGTTTTCCATATATCCTTAGTTTTGGTTATCCTCTGCACCACCCTCCTCTTCCCTGTGCTCCCATCCCCTCTCCCTGCTCAGACCTTCTGTCCCTAGTAACCCAACCACTTAACTTTCATGCCCATTGTGTTCGATCCTCCTTAATACATGCACACGCACCTCTTTCTCTGGCCTTTACCAAGACTCAACATTAAGCATGCTGTTCTAAAATTCCTAGCTAGTACCATCATATATAGGATAACGTGCAGTATTTGTCTTTCTGGACCTGGGTTACCTCACTCAATGTTTTTCAGATGCATCCATTTTTTTTCTGAAAGTTTAGTAATTTTATTCTTTCCCATCGAATAAAGTTCCATTGTGTATATTACATTTTCATTATCCATTCTTTATCCATTGACATTTAAGCTGGTTCCATTTTCTTTATATTGTGAGCAGAACAGCAATGAAGGTAGAACTATGAGTATCTCTGCTGGACAGTATGGACGTGTCCAGCTGGGTCATAGAGCACGATTCTTTCTTGAGGTTTTTGAGACACTGACACTGATCCTCATCGTGGCTGCACCAGTTTACACTCCCACTTCATTTCCTTCCCCACAACACTGCCAGCCTGTGGCATCATTTGGTCTTGGTAATAGCAATCTTGACTTTGAGTAAGATGTCAAACACTTAAAGTACTTATTAACTATTTGTGTTGGTCAGTAACTCTGTTTAGTTCTCTAGACCACTGTTTTAATCAGGTTGTTTCCATTTTTGATTTTTAGCTTTTTAAGCTCTTTAAATATTCTGTATACAGCAATCCTCTCTCAGATCTCTGGCAAAGAGTTTCTTCCATCCCTTAGACTGTCTCTTCACTTGACAACGGTTTCCTCTCTTGGCCTCATTTTCTGAGCAACTGGAGTCTGCACGGTCATTACTTACTCCCATATTTAGTCTACTCCCAGCTTCATACTCTAGTGGTTCAGAATAGCAGGCCTAACACTCCAGGCTTCACTATATTTAGAACTGATCTTGTGCAGGGTGAGAGATAAGATTCAAGTTCCTTTATTCTGTATGTGGATACCCAGTTCCGTTCTCTCAGCCTATTTGTTGAAGATGCTGTCCTTTCTCTGTGCATTTGTAGCATCGTTTGCAAAATCAGGTGGCTGTAATTTTGTAGCCTTATACCTGGGTCCTCTGTTCTGTTCTGTTCATCTATTTATATTTTTGTGTCAGTATCATGTGCTTTTATTACTATAGTAAGTAATTTATTTTTTTAAAGGGTAGAGGTGGTAGCATACACCTTTAATCCCAGCACTCCAGAGGCAAAGACAGTTCGAAGACAGCCTGGCTCACAGAGTGAATTCCAGGACAGTCAGGGCTCCACAGAGAAAAACCTGTTTCAAAACAAACAAAAAAGCAACAAAAGCATAAAATTTTTAAAGAGAATTCAAAAATTAAAGTGTCTTTTCCTAGTGTTACATTTCTCTTAAAATACAGCATTTTTAAACAATAATAAATAGCTCATACACCTGATATACTTATTCTATAACATAATTTTATTCAGTTTCCCATGTCACTACATACATCTACTGTAAAGCATGTGCCACAATTTACAACAGAGTTCCCTAATTTACACTATTTAGGGGATAATTTTGGCTACAGTGTTAACTTTGGTGGATATGCCTAAAAGCTTGTGAGTAGCTAGTAAGTAACCTTGTATAAAATCCTAAGGTGATGTATGATCGCCATCATTTTCCTTTATAGCACCCTGCATATAAGGCTAATGTGGTAAGAGTTCATCAGAACAAATACTTGTGGCTTTTCAAGTGGAAAACATTTATTAACATTGAAGCTCCCATAATACAAGGCCATATAAAAATTCTTAGCATTCTGATTATACTTAAGTATATTTTCTACATAGATAGTTATATAATTTAGCTTTTTATAATACATTGCCTCAATACATTAGTTCTTGTTAAGCAAAAGCACTTATTTTCAAACCCAGTACTTGAACAATTTCCTCAGCAGGGCTAACTAGCATAAGATGCTCTTTATGAAGAGGTATATGATCTCAATATTAACAGTTGCTGAAATTTGGTATTTTTATGCAGCATTTTTTATTGGAACACAAAAGGATACTGAAGTATGGAAAATAAGATCCAGAGACATTCCTGTGGGATCAAACTCATAACACTATAGTGTTTTTAAAAACCTTAAAATACTCGAAGTCTACACTAGACCATTCCTATGAGGGAAAACTACTTGGGAATAGGGAGGAAAATGACATCTTTTAGTTTCTCTGTGGTTCTAAGAAGAAATATCCTAAATTGCCCATTGCCACTCACTAATCATGATGGGAAATATCAGAACAGACATGTGCCAACCCAACAATTCTAGGCAACCTTATGGAAGTGAGAGTGGTTTTAGCTCATGCTAGATGACCATAGCCGACTTCATGTGTAATTTGCATACTGTGATCTAGGTCTTCACTTCAAGCTATACTGAGGATTTTAAAAGTGTCTTGGCTACATTTCATCATCCCCAGAGACCTGATTTGATGCCTGAGTTACAGCACCAGTCTGTTACTTGTTAGTGAGATGGCTGAATACTATTGGAGATAAGTATCATAGATCAAACAGTCTTTCAGGAACGTGATTACACTAGAAAACTAAAAAATAAGTTATTTCTACAGAAACCTCTAAAGGGAGCAGAAGAATCAACTCATATGTCTAAATAAACATTTGAAAGGGAAATGAACCAGCCACCTGAACGTCACACAGTGTTTGCTATGTTGTAGTCCGGTTCACCATCAGGCTGCAGCTGGACCACAACACTGTGTTCAGTGATCTCATTGTCGGCATCACTGCTGTCGGTCTCATTGTCATCCTCCTCGTAGTCTGAAGACTCTGTCATGTTCTGATGTGAGTGGGATTCTGACAAAGACCCAAATGACTGGGCCCTGACCGACGCTGAAGGCGGAAGTAAAGGAGTGTGCTCTGACACTTCATTTTCCTCCTGACTGCTGTCGGTGTCAGAGTCCGAATCACCTTGGGAAGGAACAACTTTTTGTTTGCAGACTGGACAGGTTTTTTTGGTTTTAGTTAGCCAGGGATCTACACACTTGCAGTGATAAGCTGTTGAAGCAAAATATACATCTTCAGTACAACAATTCTGTTAAACGAAAGCACACACTTTCAAATTCAATACTTGATTTGGTTCGACAGAGCATAAGATATTCTTTATAAAGATATGATCACAGTTAACAGTTGCTGAAATTTGGTATTTTATGCAATATTTTCTTTTTATCACAACACAAAGGATGATACTGAAATATGGAAATTAAGGTCCATAGACACTGCTTTTGAGTCAGTCATGCCTAGCACTGTAGTATTCAGAGACTGTTATATTTAATTTCTTGCTATGTTCATTTAATGTAGTGATTTGTAGAAATTGTGTACACACATAAAAAGTTAGTACATTTTTATAGAATCGCATCTATCCATTAGTTTTGTATTTCAGTGTCTTTTCCCTTGATACAATCAGAACTCAAAACGAAACTCTATACGAACTCAAGGCAGCATGTGGTTTACTCATACCATGGGAACAGGGAAGGATTCTTAGCTTATCTCCATCTTCATATTCCTCCAAACAAATGGCACATACATCATATTCATCTCCTGTAACAGAATTGTAAATAAAAAAAATGTAGACTTGAGCATTACTTAAACATTAGAATGTTAGTTTTGGAATATTCTATACTAAAAAACAAAATTTCAAACTTCTCAAATTCTGGATTGAATTTAGGCATGCAACGAGAACTTTACCACTGACCTACAATTCCTACCCCATCTTACCCCTTCACAAAACCACATCAAAACATTTAAATACTTTTAATATGTTCATTAAAAACAGATTGGAAGGGAAGATACTTTTAGTTTCAAATAACCCGTATGCATCAGCTCCGTGGTGTTAAGGCTAACAACCAGGTAAGTGGGTATTCACTAATGGTTACTTGACAGTAATGCAATTGCTAGTTTGTCTTACTCTTGTTTATGGCCTTATAATATCTAGTTTCCTTAATTCCTAGCTCTTCTGGGATTCAAAGGCTACATTTTGAAAGGAAGCAAAACAGTACTCTTTTAAATACTGATGCTTTTGAGGGTATGGTTAAAAATACTTTGTTACTTCTGACTACTTTAGTTCAGTATTTTCCAATTATTTTAAAAAATAACCTTAAAGAGTGTTTCATTGCCTGACCTACACGGGTATTAATGACTTTGGAAGGTATCAGAAATAAAGCTGCTACCTAGGAAGATAGTCTGGGTGAGCACCATACATAAAAGGGGAAAATGACTCTCCAAGCCAGTCATTCAATGTCCTCTGGTCATTTAAACACAGTAAGAAGAATCCGAAATAGAAAACTTTAAGGAAAATTAGTATTTTTGTTTTGCTAGTACTTTGGTTTTATTGTTACCAAATATACTTTAACAAATTTATGTGTATACATGTTAGACTCTCCTGTGGAGTCTAGGCAGATGGATTAGATGGGTCTTAGCTAGAAATATTAAAGAGCTCCAACCTATTTATGATAACATAATTATACAGATGAATCACTGACATGGACTTTGAGGGTAGAGTTTGAACACATTAAGCAATTAAATCATGACTGATGTTATCACACATGTCAAACATTTAGTCTCATCGCCCTGTAATATGTCTCTTAGAAACAGCTGTGGTTAGCAGGGGTCAAGCTAGGTAGGAAGAATATCTTGGAGTTTTCACATGAATTCAGTATGTTCACAAGAGTCCTTATACAGAACTACAGGTAATGCTGATCTTGTCATAATTTATAACCCAAGAAACAAATAAATGTAGTTGTTTTCTGGGTTATCAGTAAATGTATATAGTTGATATTTTAGAGTCATTGAGTTTTCATGTCCTGTGAACAGTTCCAAGTGATGACTTCATACTGACCTGCACTTCTTACGACAATACTTACTTTGCACATAAGATTCAAGGATGTAGTTTGTGGTCATGGACCAGAATAGAGCCAAGTGTTCTATAAGCTTTGTAGAAATCCCTTGTAGCCCTGGACTAGTTATGAAATGACAAAAACCACTGCCTCAACCCATCTTGTATGTTTATTTATTTATGTGTTGTGTTGGAAAATACAATTTTAAAGCTACAGTAGTTAGGTGCCTTTTATTACTTAAAATAAGAGGAAATCTCCCCCAAAGTAGGTACTCTTGGTCACATTTACACATTAAACATATAATGGTGAGGTTAAGAAACTATACAAGGCTGGGCGGTGGTGGCACATGCATTTAATCCTAGCACTCGGGAGGCAGAGGCAGGCAGATCTTTGTGAGTTCGAGGCCAGCCTGGTCTACAAGAGCTAGTTCCAGGACGGGCTCCAAAGCTACAGAGAAACCTGTCTTGAAAAACCAAAAAAAAAAAAAAGAAAAAGAAAAAAACTGTACAAGATCACACACATATAAATGGAGAAATCCAGGATTCCGGAATATTGTATACTTCAAAGTCTTTGCATTGTCTTAGCCATTATGTTTTACTGTCTCCTAGCATATGTACCTAGATTTCTAGTCACATTGAAATATTCCCCTTGACTCATAGTACCTAAGTTTTTTTGTAGTATATTTTTGTTTGTACATGTGTATGGAGGTCAGAGAACAACCTTGAGTGTTGGTATTTGCTATCTACCTTATTGGAGACAGGCTCTCTTGCTCCCTTGATGTGCACATCAGGGCTTGCTGACCTAAGAGCTTCTGAGGATTCTCCACTTTCCACCTCTTATCTTGCCAGAGAAGTTCCAGGATTACAAGACTCAGTGCTGGCTTGGGGGTAGAGATGAGGCATGGATTCCAAACACAGCTCTCACACTTGCTTGGCAGGTGCTTTACCCATCGAGCCACCTTCCTAGCTCGGAAGTATTCTTAAGCAGTCATCTAGGAAATTAGGATGTAAATCCCTTCCAGAGCTGACTTCAAGATACCTAAATTTATACACATCCTGGGCTAGATAGGTGATCAGGGTTCAAATCCCAGCACCACATGGTGGCTCGTAACCATCTATAACTCTAATCCCAGGGATCTGATACTGTCTTCTGGCCTTTACACACGTTGTGCGTACACCTGCATGCAGGCAAATCACACATACACATAAAGTATTTTTCTTTAACTATGCGCATCCTATAATACTCGTGTCCTACTCTAGCATTTTCTTTCCTTTCTTTGCAATAAAAAGAAAGTTAAAAGCCTGTTCCACTTCAGCACATATGAGGCTCTAGGCCTATATTACTCTTGGATAAAGCAATAGTGCTTCTAAATGATTTGTCCTTATTGGCTAGATTATCCGTGTGTTTAATCTCAGGTAAAGTGACTATAAAAAAAAATCAAACTTAATTTGCACTTGTAGAAATTGAGTAGAGAACACTAACACCCCAGTAGAAACATCCTAGCAAAGGGCATGCTATCATCTGAATAGTGAGTGTCCCCTAAAGATCTATGTTTTAAAAATTTGTTCCCCAACGTGGCACCGTCGGGAGGTGGTAGACACTTTAAGGTGGATGGGGCCTGACAGAGTGATACTGGCCTCATATTTTACATGTTGGATGTATCAGCCAACTCTCAAGACAGTAAGGCATAATAAAACACTTTACAATAGCAATACTAGATATGGGTTCTATAATAATCCCAAGATACCCAAGAGTGAAGAGTATATTATGATCAGTTTTGAAGATCATAATAAGAATAGTTCTTAAAGAGAAATTCAAATAAGGCCTTACGTCTAAACTGGATCTAGAAAAAGGGAAAGACATAATTGGGAGAATAAACAAAGGTAAAGCATTTTCAAGTCAATAAACATGCTGAAGTCATGCAGAATAATAATAAATACCAGTGGAAAGTACAGTTAGATGAGTGTAACTGATCTAGAGTATGAAGAGCTCTGAACACAAAGAGGAATGCTCTGAGGTAAAATGGCAAACAACAGCGGGTACTGAAATCTCTCAGCAGAGGATAAATAGTGGACTAAACATGTAGCAGACCCTTCATCAAAGAGCTGAAAGGAAACAGCAGCGTGAGCTATATAGTGAATACAGGGACTTTAACCTACTCTTCAAAGTTTCACATATGTGCCCTGTGACACCTGTACTCCCCCTACAAATAAATACAAAATACATGTAAAAAGCAAAAAAAAAAAAAAAAAAAAGTTTTTCCTCTTTTCAGTAATGACCTTGGGAGTAGTAGATAGGGCTTTAGTGGACTTGCCAAGCTCCAAGGCAGATGTAATCTTTGTAAGATAGAAGGAGCTCTGGTAGATCTTAATTGCAGTCTAACATGTAAATTGAATTTAAATTCCTGAGGCAATCCAGAGGAGCTGAGAAGGGCAAAGCAATCAGAAGGGTCTATCTGGGCCATTCAGAAGATCAGTGTGGTCAGACCTGTCCTGGAATTCCTGAACAAAACATTAACAGAAAGACAACTGTGTTAGTTTCTGGAAGGCAGGAAACTGTTGCCTAAGCAATGGTTCATAGAAAATATAAATGATAAAAACAGTGCAAATGAAAAGGATTGAGCTTTCCCTGGGGGGTGTACAGTTATTTACACATGAACGTGCATGTATGTGCACATATACACACAAACACACCATAGTGCTCTGTATACATTTCTTCTCCTATTTAAAAAAAAAGTACACTGGAGTTGGAGATTTATCACCCAGACTGGAGCTTTCAGCAGCCAGTTGTGCCAATGCAAATGAAAAGAACACAGTGCTAGCCCGAGCTTATCAGAACTGGGGAGCCAACTCCTGTGGCAAGCACAGGAGACTGTTGTTCTCGCTTCCCCTTGGGCTTGATCCAGACGAGGCAGCACAAACCGGCCTCACTAAGACTGCTGGGTATTTAGAAGGATGCACAGAGATTCCATAGCAGATGACTCATGGAAAATGACTGTGGGTTATCGAGAATTAGATGGATTAGTGTTCCCATCCATGCTGCTCTTTGACAACTCCGTTGATACAAGTGATAGGATCTTTTCATGCAGTATTGGATCTTGTGAACACTTCTTTAATAGCAGCCCAGGACAGCAGCAGCCCTCAAAGACTGCCTACCTCCTGTAAATGCTAACCCTTGTGTGTCTTACAGATTTGGAAAGGTACCTGGAAGAACGGTAAAACTGTCCCTTTTCAAGTGTTTGAATGAAGTCACTGTGCATGGGTAGGAAAAGATATTCCCAGGAGCCATAAGGTTGCTATGTAAAAACCTTAAGTCCCAGGAGTAGGTTGTCTTCCTATGGCTTACTGGCAAAGGAATCCCCTGACACTCCACAAACTATAAGGTTATTCTCACTGCCGCTGGCTGCACACCAGCGCTAGATGGTAAGAACCAATTTCTAAAGATGGCACACACTTTGGCTGCAGGACATAGAGAAGTGAGGCAGAGACGAAGCTGAAAGTCCCCTCCCTTTTCGCTATAGTAGCAGACTATGCACACTCCTAGGGAAAATTGTTGCTAATTGTTCTGCTCAGATATGGATGTTGTGCACTGCACTAACAACACAGCAGGAGCGCTGAGCATACAGGTGCAACAGCGGCATGACTATTATGGGTACAACCGACTGCTTTTTAAAATTAGATTTAAAAACTACTCCACAGGTCAGAATCCATGATTGGTTTTATAAACAAACAAACAAACAACAACAAAACATGGCTGAGGAAATGAAGAAATAATCATTGATGGGGAAGAGGGGACAGGGGAGAGTGGGGTAAGTCAATCAAGCTAAGATGTATGAAAAACTCTTATAGAAACCTAGTGCTTTTAAACTAAATTTAGAAAGTAACGAAAGGAAGGAAGAGAAGGGAAGAAGAGGAAGAGTTGAAATACAGATACCCTGCATGGGTGGACAATGCTTCCCCAAGAAGACATCAATTATGAAATGAAAATTCCTTGCCAGAAGTGGGATACCTTTCTCTGAGCTACTGGTCAGGGAGGCCCAGAGGCCCCTAAACAACATGGGCTTTAAAAGGGGAGAGGGGAGCTTGATGGAGAGATGCACATGTTGGGGTGCCTAGGAGATGTGAGAGGGAGTAGTGGGGTGCACACAGTCAAGATAATTGTTTATATAGAATTCTCAAAGAAACAACATATTCCTCTCTTTAAAAGACTATTCTTTTCAATAAATGATACTGGACAACTGGATTTCCATATTCCAAAAATGAAATTGGAGCCCTACTTCAGACCAAATACAAAAAGTAAATGAATTTATGTGAAATATCAAGATGGGGGGAGTTTTAAATTGGGCTTTGGTTTTTAAACAAGAAATTCAGGATTATACAATAAAATCAAGAATATAGTCTTATGAAAACAGAAGTTACAAGCTAACAAATGACAGATAAAGCATGTAAAACCAGTGAAGGGCTGAACTGCCAAACAAATCCAGAAGGGGCTCTTGAGAATTATACAAAATTCTCTTTTTTCCCTCTCATTTACAAACCAAATTTTACTTCTCATTACTTACTAAAGCAAACAAACAAACAACAACAAACTGAAGATTAGAGAATATATAAAAGTGCTTGCTACCCACGAAGCGGTGGGATATTCTCCCAAACCCAATCTGCCATAGATTATCAAGCCTATTTCTAATAAGGGTCTTTCTCAAATAAAGGTCTGTTTGTCCTTTTTCTGAAACAACAACAAAAAAGCAGCCTCCATCCTTTCCCTACTTCTAGTCCATCAATAAACTGACTGCATCCCATCTTCCAGATGTATCCAAAATTAGAAGACTTTACCTCCCTAATGGTGACCCAAGCACATTTATAATTAATGCAGTAACTTACTATCTGCTATTTGTTTATATCCTTGACCCTGTACAACTATTCTTAATATAGCCAGAAAAAAAGAACTTTTTTGTTTTGTGTTTTTTTGAGACAATGTGTTGCTATGTACCCTTAACCTGGAACTCACTGCAGAGACCAGACTGGCCTTGAACTCATCTAGATCCATCTGTCTCTCTCTGTTTCCCAAGTGCTAAGATTATAGGAATGCTAAAAGAGAAAAGAAAAAACGGCTCAAAATTCTATAATGGCTACTCATCTGAGAGGAAAAGCCAACTTTGCAAATCCTTTCTAAACCATTTTAACCTAAAGTAGTCTCAATATCCTTTTCTTCCTTTCCCTCTTCTTTCTTCCTTCTTCATTATTGCATGTGCGTGCATACGTGTGCACGCATGTGAAACATGCATATCTGTAGTTGATTCTCCTGTCTTGTGTGTGTGCAAGCGTGTATGTGTGTGTGTGTGCGCGCGCGCATATGCGCACACATGTAGAACATGCATATTTTTAGTTAACTCTCCCTGTCCACCACATAGATACTAGGGATCAAATTCAGGTCAATAGACTTGGCAGCAAGCACCTTTACTAGCTGAATTATCTTGCCAGCCCTCAATGTCATCTTCTAAAAATATTTTGTTTTAGGGGAAAAAAAAATTTAAAGTAGGTCCGAGCACTGAAAGGGGGAAGTGGACACGGGCTCCCACAAATACCCACAAATAGTCTTCTCCAATGGAATCTCACTGGATATTAACCACACTTAAGGGCAGGCCTCATGCCCAGGAGTAGTTCATAACACAAAGCAAACTCAATGGTATTTTCGTAGACTTTTTGACTCATATTGCTTTCTTTGGATATTTTTTTTTGTCTCATTGGTTTTTTGCTTGTATATTTTGGTTTCCTTTTTTGTGTGTGTTTTTGTGGGGTTTTTCAGTATGTGTGTTTCTTGGGTTTTTTTGGTTTGGGTTTTGTTTAAAGAAAGAAAGGGCATGGAGCTAGGTCAGTGGGGAGGTGAGGAGGCTCTGGGAGGACCTGGATTATCTCACATTATTCAAGAAAAAAATGTCTTTAAACTAGGGATTAACAAATACAAAACTAAGCATATAAAATAGAGCTTTAAAAGGAGATTCCTAGAGCTAGTCTTTCATACTGAGTCTGATCTGTAAAGAACTTCTAGATAACTCGCCTTATATGCTAGCAGTTTACAGCTTATCTGTCCCTTTAAGATTGAAATGTAATGTCTTACATCTTTCTTATTGTTATAGTTTAGCAAGATAAAATTGTAAATGACAATAAAACATTTAGTTATGTGGAAAATGAAACTTTGCTTTTTATTTATTAATCATTCAATTATTTATGTATATGAACAAATTTTGTCTGTGCATATGTCTGATGCCTGGTGCCCATGAAAGCCACAGAGGGTGTTGGAGTGCCCTGGGACTGGAGTCACAGATGGTTTTGAGCCACCATGTGGGTCCTAGGGATTGAATCCCACTTCTTTGGAAGAGCAGCCAGTGCTCTCCATCCACTAAGCCATCTCCATCCCCTAGAACTATGTTTTAATGCCTTTTTTATTTTCACTTTATGTTCCTTACCCTCTTTAAATAGAACATTATATTGGTATTTAAAAAATGAAGTCTGGGAAGTACTAGTCAAAAGGATTAACAAGTATATACCTATATTAGGAGCTCTCTAAACACACAGAAGGAAACTATGCTGGCTTTAGCATAAAACCTGGACTCCTCTCCAGCGCTGCCAATACAGTTCAAGCCTCAGTGAAGCCCCATTTCCTTGAGTATAATGGAAGGATAACGATAGTAGCCATTTCATATTAGCATAAAAATTAAGTGGTATGCAAAATGCAAACACCTAACAGCTACTTATGGTTTAACAGCACAATGTAGTAGTATGTATCACAGTGAAAGCATAGGAGGGTAGACTACCTTGGTGCAAGGAAGTATTTTTTTCTCTGACATTGTCTACTACTGCACAGGGCAGTGGCATATTTTTTTTTCCATTTTTACTATTACTTTTATGTTTTCTGTCAACTCCATAGCTTATTCCTGTGTTTACCAGGCTACTAGAGGATAAAAATATCTCTCATAAACATTCATTATTAATGTTAGTGTTGGGCATGGTATATAGCTGAGACTCAGAATGTAGTATAAATATGGCCATCATGTATTCTGACACATACTAAATGTTATTATTTAGAAAATAACAATATTCACTTACCCTTCTTGAACTTATGTACAGGGAGTTTTTTAAGTTGATCTTTACGAAGTCTGTTTCTTCTGTTTCTATGTCTGTCCTGGACAAATTTTGTGATCTAATGATAGGAACAAAAGGACAGGTCATATACAAATAGAAAATTGGCACTGAAATAAAAAAACAATGTTTTACGTATATGAGTGCCCTATCTGCAGGTACACCTTTATAACAGAAGAGGGCATCAGATCCCACCATAGGCGGTGGTGAGCCACCATGGGGTTGCTGGACTTGCACTCAGGACCTTACGAAGAGCAGTCAGTGCTCTTAACCTCTGGGCAATCTCTCCACTGCAGTTTCCATGATGAGGTTTTCCCTTTCTCCCCCACCCCTTCTCTTAAATTTTGTTTTGTTTATTTTTCTGGGGGTGAAGGTGAGATTGGGAAGCATGATGTGAAAGACACAAAAAAATAAAGATAGATAGATAGATAGATAGATAGATAGATAGATAGATAAATGATCCTAACAGAAAAGCCCAGAAGTGACAGTTTTGGAGAAAAAAAAAACTTTTACATTTCTGGGTAGCTGCTGTAAAAACAATTCACTTATTCAATTGTAATGACAATATTATTAAAACATTAAGTTAAAAGTGTTTAATTTACATATTATTCTTTGAATTTCTTATTGAGTTTCATCTTTTTAAAATCATTACATTTATTTACTTAAGTATCTGTTCTGCATGGTGTTGCATACACAGGAGCATGTGGATGTCAGAGGACACCCTGGAAGAATGGGTTCTCTCCTTCTACCATCGGGTTCCAGGAATTGAACTCAGGTCATTAGGCTCGGCAGCAAGCCTTACTCTCTGGGCCATTTTACCAGCCCAAACTTACTGGTAGTGACATTATAAATAGTCTGTAACTACTGTTTGCAAACATACAAATAGTAGGCTACAGATTATGAATACTTTAAGTGGTCAAAAACAATGGGAAATTGAGGCTACAAAGATGGCTTGGTAGGTAAGAACACGTGCAGCTCTTACAGAGGACCCAGTTTCCGTCCCCAGCACCCCCATGGAGGCTCACAGCCACCTATAACTCCAGAGGAATCAACACCCTCTTCTGGTCTCCATGAGCACCAAGTAAACTGATATGGAATACAACTCAAAGATGAAAGAATGAATAATCAACATATTCAATAATTTACATGAATCTCAAAAATTATGCTAAAAGATGACACAAAAGACCACCTAGTTCATAATTCCATTTAAAGCTACAGAAAACAAACTGCAGTGAGTAAAATCAGGTTTGTAGATATCTAGGCCTCAGAGTCAAGAGACATCAAGATTACCAAGGAATATAGGGACATTTTTTTTAAGGTGATGGACATCTCATTATCTTGATTGTAATGGTGGTATTTTTATGCCTGTATGTTTGAGTACATATATAAAATTATATAAGTGCTAAAATTTACTAAGATGTACAACTTAAATATGTGTGGGTTATTTTATGTAAACCATACCTTAATAAATATTTTAAATGTTTTAAATAATAAATGTTTTAAAATATTAAAAATAACAGTATGAGGTATGAGGTTAAGAGCATAACTAAGTAGTAGAATGGTTGACAAGGCTATTGTTTCTAAAAAGAAAAAACTCCAGCAATATGACATAAGCTTTAAACAAGTAGTAAGAAGATAAAGAAAACATTACATAATCCAAATTTACATTAAAAAGCTGAATCATATGCAGACATT
>PVIU01018957.1:0-31795 GCA_004026605.1 Ondatra zibethicus
AAAAAAAAAAAATATGAAAAAAAAAAAAGACTGAGCCACCACCCCAGCATTTTAGTGTAAATTCGGGCAATAACGCGGACTTAGACTAAAATAGTAACTATTTTGTGCCTGGTAACCCCGTGTCCAGAATAAGTCACTTCACAGATTCCTCTAAAACCAAACTCAGAGAGGTGGCTTACTCGTGCGGCAGAGACAGGAGGTTCGAAGTAAGTTCCGGACAGAACCTGTCTCTGCAAGCCGGTAAATAACTTAGCTGGGCGAGGCAGCGCTAGCCGGTATAAAACCCCGGCATTTGGGAAGTAGAGGCTGGGGGGGGGGGCGGATCAGGTGTTCACGGTGGTGCAGGTGAGTTTGAGGCCACGTGACTTTTGCGCTTGCCTATACCCCAGACTTTAGCAAGACTCCTAATGTCACTGAGGGCAGGCTTCCCTACGCCCTTATTTGCAATCTGCTTCACAGTCCCTGCTTCATCTCCAGGTTTACACCATAAATCATCTTCCCCCACCACATCGTGCTCTCCAGAAACCCGCAGCCAAGCGAACCTTAGCAGACACTGGGAGTTCGAGGTCGCTTTCCTAAGGGATTGGTCGGAACCTGGTGGGGGTGGCGGGTTTGGGGGCGGCACTAAGCATCCCCAAGGCCTGAACACCTCCAGGCGCAGTGACTAATAGTTAACACTAGAGGGCACCCGAGACCCACGGAACTCAGAAGCCATTAGGCTAAATAAATGGTACCAAATATTAAGTTTTCTCAAGGGGGTGGATGTGTGTCTTTATATGCAGCGTTTTAAATAGACCACATTCTGAATTTTTACTTGTTCGCTTTTTTGAGAGTAACATATAACGCAGGCTAGCCTTACAGCTGAGAATGGCACTGAACTGTTTCTCCTGTTTCCATCCCCCAGCGGTTCTAGGAATATAGGCACTCACTGCCTAGGCTGTGTTGTGCTGGGGGCTGGGCTATGCCCAGGGCTTCATGCGGGAAAAACAAACTACTAAATGAGCGCACCTCCAGCTATTTATTTCTCTCTGGTAGAACTTTTTATGTCGTTCTGTGTTTCTTTGCTTAGTTTTCTACATGAGAGTCACTGATGTGACTGGACTGTTGAATTCCTTTTTAAAGCAGTCAAACACATGATCAGAGAGCAGTTGTATTATTTTGTTTTGTTTGTTGTTCCCAGTTGGAGGCTCCCTTCCAGAGCTTCCTGCTATAATCTGGGTTGGCTGTTCTGCACGCCCACTGCCCTGCGCATCTCCCCAGCCTTCACCCGCAAACTTTGAATCCCACTCCTCTTGCCTGTGTTAGATCTCCTTCCTCTCATCCCAGGGTCTTTCCTCCCTTGCTTACCTTTCCTTTGAACTCTGGACATCCATTATCCATTGGCGGCTCCTGGAAAGTGTTGAGTCTTTCTTGCCTGTCTGATCACGTTTTGCTTCTGCCCCCCCCACACCAGATCAACAACTAGAGAATTCTAGAATAGAGACCAGTGTCCCTCAGCAATCAGAAGACCACACACCTGTCTTATGACCTGTGAAACGCTCCATATAGAAACAGAACTCCTGCTTGTTAATTCTCGGGTGGGGGTGGGGAGAGAAATGGACAGCCGAACGGGAAATCGGAATTTAAATGTTTTATCGCACATGTGTTATATCAAAACTGTTAGAGAATAAAAACGAAAAGTAGGCAAACAGAAAGGTTTTGCAGATGTTGTTTCTAACTTGCCAAAACAAATCAGTTGTCCAGGGACACGTTTGAAACACACCCCTCCCTAAAACATGCACACTGGAAAGCCTTTTTGCAGTTTCTTCTGAATGTGGCATAAGCGCGAGGAGTTAGAAGCCATGGACTACTCTCTGAGCTCAGGGACCACCAGTAGGTGACCTGACAAAGCCTTCTGCCACTCTGGGACTCCAGCAACAGGGCAATGGCTAAGCGCTTCTCTCATTTACCTGTGTAATTGGCTCAAGGGTAAGTTTGTCCTGCATCCTCAACACTGGCATAAAACCAGGCTTGCCCGTAGCCAGACAGGAATATCAGAGAAGTGGCAGGTGCCGAAGCGCCCTGGTTTTGAACAAACATTTATTGAGCATTTGCTGTGCGACAGACCTCTCAAGCCTCAGGCAAAAAAAGCCAGCCAGCAATTGGGTAAAGCCCCAGAGATGTCTCATTTGTCCTCACTGCAGCCCCTTGGGATGAGGATTTTTCAACCTCACTTCACAGCAACAATTTAGGGGGCCGGGTGTGATGGTGTGGGCCTTTAATCCCAGCAGGTGAATCTCTATGAGTTCAAGGCCAGCCTGTTCTACATAGTGAGTTCCAGGACAGCCAGAGCTACACAGAGAAACCCTGTCTTGATAAATAAAAACAGACATCCCTGACATAAATAAAGAAATAATTTAGGATCTTGACCACACTGCTTTTCATTATACCCCTGACGCCTGCAACAGTGCTTGTAGCAAACGAATGTTTGCTGAAAAAGTGAAACGTTTACAAACGTCGCTATAAACCCGGTTGGTAGATGCTCAACCGTAGGTGTTGGCACAGAACAGGTGCCAAGGGGTGTTGCAGTCAGTTAAAGCTCAAGGACGTGGTTCGCGCATCAGGTTTCACATCACTACAGTCTCAGGAGAGCTGGAAAGAGTCAGCCCCGCCAAGGTCGCCTACGCACTAAGGTAAGAAACTGTACTTAAATTTAAAGGAGAGAGGGAGAGGGAGAGAGGTTGCTTAGCGACCAAACTGAGGCGGCTGATCTCACTGCGCATGCGTGAATCGACAGGAGCTGTTCTCTTTTGCGCATGTGTGGGCGGCAGCCTCAGGCCCAGTCCCCCTCCCCCCCGGGGGGCGGTATGGCGGTTGCTAGGGCAACAGGAACACAATATGGCGGCCGGATCCTAACGCTCTCCAGCCAGGGACCACCGCGAAGGTCCACGAGCCGGAAGCCGCCTCAGGAAAGCAGAAGGCCGGTACCATAGTCTCGTCTCTTTTCGGTCCGGGGCCGACCAGGGACTGTCGCCGTCGTCCGCGTTCAGGATGAAGAGTGAGTGGGGCTGGGGAAGGGCCGAGGGTCCCCGGGGCCTGTGTGGCGGCGCCGCCCTGAGGCCGCTCCGGCTCAGGCACCGGGGGCAAGGCGGTTATGCTGGCTGGAGCTTGGGCACTTGAGTGTGATTTCATTCATTCATTCACTCATTAGTTCGTTCGTTCGTCTGTGTGTTAGGTCGCACCTGAAATTCTCAGACCTTCGGCTGCGGGCTCTGAGCGCTCACATTGTGGCTCCCCGCCCTTTGCGGACAGCGGCTTAAAAAGCATTCGCGATCAAAGCTGGGCTGTGTCTTACTTTTTGAGTTAAGTTAGTGTTTTTGAAGCAACCTTTCAGCGGAATTTAAAACTGTCACTTAGAAGTTGGGAACTGAGGCAGTCATTCTGGAAAATAGAAGGACTGAAAAAAATGGACTTATTTTGGGGTTTGTGGGTAACTTACAGTCCCAGTGCGACTGCTAGCCCGGTTGGCTTTGTTGGGACGGCTGTTTGGTTTGCACAGCTATACAGTTATGATTGCCTTTTATAGTTGTAGCTGGAGGTGCAGAAAAATTACAGTTCCTTTTGCTATTAAGATTATATTATGCTATTGTAGTTATAATATTAAATATACATTATATTTTGATTACCATGCAGTAATTTCTATGTACCATAAATTACATAATATTTTAAAAATAAGTGATCTCATTCACCCTTTATCATGCATTTTCATTTCTTCTGTCCAATAGTGTTTATATGGTTATCACTTTGTTTTGGGGAATTTTCTTTGAGAGCAGGATCTGATTTAGCCCAGGCTGACCTTGAACTAGATATGTAGCTGAGACCGGCTTTGAACTGATCCTCTTGCCTCCAAGTGCTGGCATTACAGGCTGTGCTACCAAGTCCAGCATGGTTATCATTTTCATTAATGCCTCACAAAGCTGCAATTAAAATGCACAGCCTACAAACATCTTTATACTTTTACTTAATAGTGTACACTTATAGACACGTTATCTATATATTCATCTTTTCCTTCCCAAGTATTTCATTTTCTTTTTCTTCTTCTTCTTCTTCTTTTTTTTTTTTTGTTTTGTTTTTTGTTTTTCGAGACAGGGTTTCTCTGTGGCTTTGGAGCCTGTCCTGGAACTAGCTCTTGTAGAGCAGGCTCGCCTCAAACTCACAGAGATCCGCCTGCCTCTGCCTCCTGAGTGCTGGGATTAAAGGCGTGCGCCACCACCGCCCGGCCAGTATTTCATTTTCAAATATGCAGAAGAATTAAGAGGGTACCCTGCATATTTCTAAGTCTTTTCATTATTTTGTTTTATTTTGCATACTTATTTTGCTCTGGTGTTCTTTGTTTAGTTGACAGATTTGTTTCTTTCCACTGAGTTAGTTGTAGACATCATCACATTTCACCACTCCTAATTCAGCAAGTATATGTAAGGGCCAGGAACTTGAGGCTAGGGAGATGGCTCAGTGGATAAAGTGCTTACTCTACCAGTGTGAGAATTTGAGTTCCGTCCCCTCTGACTGCCAGAAAGCCAGAGGCAGTAGCACCTATCTATAATTCCTGTACTCCTGAGCAGGATGGAAGGTGGAGACAGGATCCCTGGGAGCCTAAGAGCCTTTGCCTTGGCTACTCAGAAGCAAACAAGAGACTCTGTTTCAAACAAGGTGGGAAGTGAAGACCAATACCTGAGGTTTCCTCTGACCTCCACACACATAGCATGGCATGTGTGTGCTTGTGAACGTTCCCTTCCCTCACACAGAACAAGGGCATTCCCTACATAGTCACACATGACCATATTGCCACGTGCTGATACACACATTGTCCGTGTGCAGATGTGTTTAGAAAATGGGACACCTCACTGCAACTGTTACTCAATATACAGTTCCTATTTCAGTCTTTTCCATTAACTCAGGAATTGTCCATTATGGTTGTTTTGTTTCCAGAATCACAAATTATATTTTGGTGTCATATTTCTTTGGTTTCCAAATTTGGATTCAGTTGATGGTTTTCTCATGATGAGCTGTAGTTTAACTAAGCACCTTGTAAGTCGCAGTCAGGTGACGTGTCGCCTTTCCAGTGCTTCCTTCCAGAGCCTGGCGTCAGCTGAAGTGATCACTTGGGCATTGTTTGTCCATCTTTCCTCCTGGACCCTTTGTGTTCCAGTCTTTAGAGGCGACCACTCTCACCATGTCCTGTGTATGCTTGTATGTGTGTGTATCAATCCCTCGTATTCGTTTTATTTTTAACTTTTCTGCTTTTAGCTTTATTGCTGATTGAGACAGCCCTGGCTGGCCTAGAACTCACTGTGTAGACCAAACTAGCCTCAAAGTTGGGGCAGTCCCTCTTCCTTCTATACGGTCTTGTGCCACTGTATCCCTCCCTTTAAGAAAGATTACCGCCCAGTGGTGGTGCACGCCTTTCCTCCCAGCACTTGGGAGGCAGAGGCAGGTGGATCTCTTTGAGATTGAGGCCAGCCTGGTCTACAGAGTGAGTTCAAAGATAGCCAGGGGCTGTTACACAGAGAAACCCTGTCTAGGAAAAAAAAAGGAAGGGAAGGAGAGAGGGAGGGAAGGAAGAAGAAGGAAGGAAAGAAGGAAGAGAGGAAGAAAGATTACCTTTATATACTCAGAGACAGAGGTAGTTGAATTTCTTTGAGTTTGAGGCCAGCATGGTCTACATAGCAAGTTCCAGGACAGCCAAGGCTACACTCTAGAGAGCTGCTGTCTCAAAAAACAAAACAAAACAAAACAGAACAAAGTCTTATGCAATAACGTGTACCTGCAATCCCAGCATTCTTTTTTTTTAAGATTTATTTATTTATTAAGTATACAGTGGTCTGCCTCCATATGTCCCTGCAGGCCAGAAGAGGGCACCATATTTTATTACAGATGGTTGTGAGCCACCATGTGGTTGCTGGGAATTGAACTCAGGACCTTTGGAAGTGTAGCCAGTGCTCTTAACCTCTGAGCCATCTCTCCAGCCCAATCCCAGCATTCTTACTGTGGGACTGGGGGCAGAGATAGAATATTCCCCAAAAGCTTGCAGATCAGGCATATGCAGTGGTAAACACAAGAGACCTTGCTACAAATAAGGTAGAAGGTGAAGGCCGCACCAGAGTTTTTCCTCTCAGCTCAGCTATGATATGATATCCTCTCTCTCTCTCTCTCTCTCTCTCACACACACACACACACACACACACAAGCACCATTTATACACACTTAAAAAAGAAGAAACATCGGGAGGCAGAGGTAGGCGGATCTTTGTGAGTTCGAGGCCAGCCTGGGCTACAGAGTGAGTTCCAGGACCGGCTCCAAAGCTACAGAGAAACCTTGTCTTGAAAAACAAAAACAAAACAAAACAAAAAAAAAAAGACAAAAAAAAAGAAGAAGAAGAAACAAAAGCTCAGGAAAGTTAAAAACAGATACATGATAAAATGCAAATTCTATATACAAACTTAATCTTTAAATTTTTTTTTATTATATGTGTGGGTGTTCTGCCTGCATGTATGTCTGCACCATGTGCATACAGTGCCTGGAAAGATCAGAACAGGGATCCTTTAGAACTGGAGTTACAGTCATTTATGAGCCACCACATAGGTGTTGGGAACTAAATCCCAGTTCTCTGCAAGAGCAGCCAGTGTTCTTAGCCACTGAGCCATCTCTCTAACCACATTAACAATTTTTTTTGAAGTACAACTTGTCAGCTACTCAAATGGCAATTTGACTTTCTAATCCAGTGGTTCTCAACTTCCTAATGCTGTAGTCCTTTAACACAATTCCTCATGTTGTGATGACCCCTCCCACCATGAAATTATCTCATTGCTACTTCATAACTAATGCTGTGGGATCTTTACATTGTAAAGATTTGTCACCCAGATTAATTTAATAAAACGCTGATTGACCAGTAGCCAGACAAAAAGTATAGGATGGGCAACCAGACTAAGAGAATTTTGAGAAGAAAGGCACAGAGTCAGTCACCAGCCAGATGCAGGTGAAGCAGGATGAGAATGCTTTACTGAGAAAAGATACCAAGTCATGTGGCTGAACATAGACAAGAGTTATGGGTTAATTTAAGTTGCAAGAGCTAGTTAATAATAAGCCTGAATAATAGATCAAACAGTTTGTAATTAATATAACCCTCTATGTGTTTATTTGGGACTGAATGGCTGCGGGACCAGGCTGCGGAACCAGACAGGACAGAAACTTCCATCTACAACTATAATTTTGCTACTGTTATGAGTTGTAATGTAAATATCTGCTCTGCAGGATATCTGATATTTGACCCCCAAATGGGTCATGACCCATAGGTTGAGAACCACTGTTCTAATACAGTACAGTCCAGAAATAATACTAATACTCATGTGCTGAAAAATGATGATAGGAAAATATGAAAAGTCTTTGTTTTCTGTAACTAGTTCATTATATTCCTGTACAAACAGAAATCTTTGTAAATTTAGTAAGAACCCAGCAATTCAACATACAGGGTGTTTGAGGTTCACTGGTGCTATGAGTTATGATGGCATTTGCTGAGCTTATGCACCGTTGTTTGTTCAGTACCAAGGCTCCAGTGAAGTTATGGTATGATGCAGCATGGCTAGGTACTAGATGCACCTCAGCTTTATTATTTGTTTGATTTTGAATCATTGGTGGTTATTGTGTGTTCAGAAATTAATTGTGGCCAAGTTTTTGGTGACACTCATGTTTAGTCAGTTTTTCTGTCCTTTTTCTTTGCCTTGTGCTTTGTGAGTAGCAAGGTGTCCAAGGGTGAAGTTAAGAGCATGAGCTCAGGAGCTAGGTGCACACTGCAGCCAGGAGCTAGGTGCACACTGCAGCCAGGAGCTAGGTGCACACTGCAGCCAGGAGCTAGGTGCACACTGCAGCCAGGCACGATCTAAGTGGACACTGCAGCCAGGAGCTAGGTGCACACTGCAGCCAGGCACGATCTAAGTGGACACTGCAGCCAGGAGCTAGGTGCACACTGCAGCCAGGCACACAGCTAAGTGGACACTGCAGCCAGGAGCTAGGTGCACACTGCAGCCAGGCACAAAGCTAAGCAAATATGGCAGCCTCAGGACCATTACTGACCTTTGTTACACTGGTTTTCTTCATGGCTCTAGTTTCCATATAGAATAAATCATTCCGTGGAACCGAATAGAAGACCCGGATATCAATCCACACATCTTCGAATACCTGATATTTGATAAAGAAGCAAAAAATATCAAATGGAAAAAAGAAAGCATATTCAACAAGTGGTGCTGGCATAACTGGATATCAACATGTAGAAAAATGAAAATAGACCCCTATCTATCACCATGCACAAAACTCAAGTCCAAATGGATCAAAAACCTCAACATAAAGCCAGCCACACTGAACCTTATAGAAGAGAAAGTGGGAAGTACGCTTGAACGCATTGGCACAGGGAACCACTTCCTAAATAGAATCCCTGCATCACAGACACTGAGAGAAACAATTAATAAATGGGACCTCCTGAAACTGAAAAGCTTCTGTAAAGCAAAGGACACGGTCGACAAGACAAAACGACAGCTTACAGAATGGGAAAAGATCTTCACTAACCCCACATCAGACAGAGGTCTGAGCTCCAAAATATACAAAGAACTCAAGAAATTGGACACCAAAAGAACACATAATCCATTAAAAAAATGGAGTACAGACCTAAACAGAGAACTCTCAACAGAGGAATCTAAAATGGCTGAAAGACACTTAAGGAAATGTTCAATATCCTTAGTCGTCAGAGAAATGCAAATCAAAACAACTCTGAGATTCCATTTTATACCTGTAAGAATGGCCAAGATCAAAACCACTGATGACAACTTATGCTGGAGAGGTTGTGGGGAAAAGGGAACACTCCTGCATTGCTGGTGGGAATGCAAGCAGGTACAACCCCTTTGAATGTCAATGTGGTGATTTCTCAGAAAATTAGGAAACAACCTTCCTCAAGACCCAGTAATACCACTTTTGGGTATATATCCAAAGGATGCTCAATTGTGCCACAAGGACATGTGCTCAACTATGTTCATAGCAGCTTTGTTTGTCATAGCCAGAACCTGGAAACAACCTAAATGCCCCTTGATTGAAGAATGGATAAAAAAAAGTGGTACATTTACACAATGGAGTACTACACAGCAGAAAAAAATAACGACAGCTTGAATTTTGCAGGAAAATGGATGGAGCTAGAAAGCATTATTTTGAGTGAGGTAACCCAGACACAGAAAGACAGTTACCACATGTACTCACTCATAGGTGGTTTTTAAACATAAAGCAAAGAAAGCCAGCCTACAAACCACAATCCCAGAGATCTTAGACAACAATGTGGACACTAAGAGAGACTTACATAGATCTAATCTACATGAGAAGTAGAAAGTATAAAAAGACATGATCCCCTGAGTAAATTGGGAGCATGGGGACCTTGGGGGAGGATTGAAAGGAGGAGGGGAGAGGCAGGGAGGGGAGCAGAGAAAAATGTAGAGCTCAATAAGTATCATGGAAAAGAAAAAGACAAAATGACTCAAAAAATATAAATAAAAATTTAAACAAAGAATTATTCCAGTCTGCTAGGAATCAAATCTGGGTCCTGTGGAAGAACAGTAAGTGCCATCTCTCCAGTCCCCTCAGCCCCATCTTTAAACAGGTATAGTGACAACTATCTCCAGGAATAGTAACAGCCATCTCAGAGGATTTGTTCAAGGATCAGAGGAGATGGTGTATGTGTCATGGCATTGTGTCTGGCACATGGAAGTTAGGAATGAATGCCTTGCTATCCAGTGGGTGGAAGACATAGAGGAAAGAATGAAAGTGATAAATTCATACTTTGAAATTTTCTTTCCTCATCTACTCCTCATCTTTTATCCAGACTGGATTTTTTTGTTTGTTTGTTTGGTTGGTTGGTTTGGTTTTTTGAGACAGGGTTTCCCTGTGTAACAGTCCTAGCTGTCCTAGAACTAGCTCTTGTAGACCAGGCTGGCCTCAAACTCACAGGGATTCACCTGACTTTGCCTCTGAGTTTTGAGATTAAAGGCGAGCGCCACCACCGCCCAGGCCTCCTGTCTGGAATTTTTTTTTGTTTGTTTTGTTTTGTTTTTCAAGACAGGGTTTCTCTGTGGCTTTGGAGCCTGTCCAGGAACTAGCTCTGTAGACCAGGCTGCTCTCGAACTCACAGAGATCTGCCTGCCTCTGCCTCCCAAGTGCTGGGATTAAAGGCATGCGCCACCACTGCCCGGCCTGTCTGGAATTTTTAATTTTATTATTTATTTATTTTTTGTAAGTAAAGATTTAATTATTTATTATGTATAGTGTTCTGCCTGCATGTATCCTTTCAGGACAGAAGAGGGCACCAAATCTCATTATAGATGGTTGTGAGCCAACATGTGGTTGCTGGGAATTAATCTCAGGACCTTTGGAAGAGCAGCCAGTGCTCTTAACCTCTGAGCCATCTCTCCAGCCCAGTTTTGGTTTTCAAGACAGGGTTTATCTATATAGCACTGAGTGTCCTGTAACTCTCTCTGTAGACCAGGCTGACCTCGAACTCACAGAGATCCACCAAGTACTGGGATCAAAGGCGTGAGTCACCACCACCTGGTCTGTCTGAACTTGGATTATTTAGACATACCTACAAAAACAAAAGCAAAATTATACTACTTAAAGGGTGATATAATGATTTGCTATTGTATCAGAGATTTGTGTTTTGAAAGAAGAAGTTTATTCAGTGCCCTCTGAGAAGAGCAGTTGTCATGTGTGCTCACTGGGGAGATTTACACACTGCCACTGCACAAAGGCTTAGGCCGTCCCCCCCTTAAATGTCACAGGGGCTGCAAGCTTTCTCAATCACCCTTTTCCATTTTCTTCCTAGTATACACATCACCTTCCGTTTTTATTTATTTATATTTATTTATTTTTTTTTTTTTTTGGTTTTTCAAGACAGTGTTTCTCTGTGGCTTTGGAGCCTGTCCTGGAACTAGCTCTTGTAGACCAGGCTGGCCTCGAACTCACAGAGATCCGCCTGCCTCTGCCTCCCGAGTGCTGGGATTAAAGGCGTGTGCCACCACCGCCTGGCCTCACCTTCTGTTTTTATAAACAGATCCACCAGTATCAACTTTTGAAATAAAAATAAATGAAAGCCGTACTGGCTTTGTAATAAATTCAACCAGTAAATTTTTCGTTAGTTCCAGGATCCCCCGACTTGATGCAGTTGGTCCTGTTTAGCATTCTTAAAGTGTATCAGTTTTCTGTGTGTATATACACATTTGTAATACAGATTTTCTTGGGGGCTGCTGGGTTACCAATGCCATGCATTCCTAGTAGTAGACTACCTGGGTTAGTGAATGTGGTTTAAATTTAAATGGTTACTAGCTTTTGAATAATTTTGTGTCCTTTTGTGTTTTTGCCATGTTTGGTAATTCAGGTCACAGTATTGCTCACTAGGGAAATAATTGGGTACAACCCTTATTGTTCAAAGTCCTGATCTGGTTTTAGTAGTGTGGTTTGAACTACTTAATCTCCCCAAAAGCTTTGAATGGGTGGAATTCCTCTTCCTAGTAGATTCCAGCTGCACTCAGCAGTGAACCTCTTCAGCCCTTCTTACCACATGCGCGTCTGGGTTGCACTGTGGTGTGACCTGGCCCACCATGGGTGGGAGCAACTGCTAATGAAAGTGTTACACTCAGCACACAGGTTTCACAAAAGGCAAGTTTGACCTCACTTTTCAAGTGCTAATAAGTTTGAATTCCACATCCACAGATTCAATTTAACGAGAATGAGTAGAATTTTAATTAGCCCAGATGAACTCCTCTATAGGCCATGGTTTACTTTTCTCTGCCCTTGACTCTTGTGGTTTTCCCCCTAGATAACTGAGCATGGGACCCTGCTTTTAGTTCAAATAGCACAGCTCTGTGCCTCCTCCCCAGCTCTGTCTTGTGCCTTCCTTGCAGGCCATGCTTTTATTTCGAAGACCTGTGAAATAGGTCAGATTCCCTTAGCAAGAAAGGTGCTTTTCCTGGGTGTTTTCCCATAGGGCTCTTGCTTTCTCTCTTCCTACCTGTCATTCTTGTTTTTTACCCCAGACTTTGTGTCTGCCAGCAGAGCAGGGGAAACAAGTGACTCTTTATCTATTCCAGCCATCAGTGGGGGAGCAGGATCAGTTTGTTGCTGGTTCCATGGTCTGCAGCCAGCTAAGATGCTGTTTGTGCACTTAACATTTTAAAGTTCACAGTTGACACCTCCACCCCACCCCCCATTTTCAAAGCAAGCCTGCTCAGTTTACTTGTGGTAAAACACTTTGGAATTGATAGTGTCAGATTCCTCCTCCTACAGAAGTTGAGCTCTAGTCTGCAGCCTGCCCACTCTACACTGATCTCACCTTTAAGACAGTTTGCTTTATTTTGTGTTGGTTCTTAGCCAGCAGGTGCTGTGGAGCTCCTTTGGCCAATAGCCCAAGTGGGCTGGTATCTTAAAAGCACTATTGGCCAAAGGAGCTCCCACAGCAAGCAAGTTCCTTGATTTTTTTTTTTAAACTGATTGGCCCATTAGCTTAGGCTTCTTATTAACTTTTTTTCTTTTTTTTTTAATTTTCTTTTATTTATTTATTTTTTTGGTTTTTCGAGACAGGGTTTCTCTGTGGCTTTGGAGCTTGTCCTGGAACTAGCTCTGTATAGACCAGGCTGGTCTCGAACTCACAGAGATCCGCCTGCCTCTGCCTCCCGAGTGCTGGGATTAAAGGCGTGTGCCACCACCGCCCGGTTTATTAACTTTTTTTTTAATTGATATTTATTGAGCTCTACATTTTTCTCTGCTCCCCTCCCTGCCTCTCTCCTCCCCTTCAATCCTACCCCAAGGTCCCCATGCTCCAAATTTACTCAGGAGATCTTGTCTTTTTCTACTTTCTACTTCCCATGTAGATTAGATCTATGTAAGTCTCTCTTAGTGTCCTCATTGTTGTCTAAGTTGGGATTGTGGTTTGTAGGCTGGCTTTCTTTGCTTTATGTTTAAAACCACCTATGAGTGAGTACATGTGATAATTGTTTTTCTGTGTCTGGGTTACCTCACTCAAAATAATGCTTTCTGGCTCCATCCATTTTCCTGCAAAATTCAAGCTGTCGTTATTTTTTTCTGCTGTGTAGTACTTCATTGTGTAAATGTACCACATTTTTCTTATCCATTCTTCAATCGAGGGGTATTTAGGTTGTTTCCAGGTTCTGGCTATGACAAACAAAGCTGCTATGAACATAGTTGAGCACATGTCCTTGTGGTACAACTGAGCATCCTTTGGATATATACCCAACATGGTATTACTAGGTCTTGAGGAAGGTTGTTTCCTAATTTTCTGAGAAATCGCCACACTGACATCCAAAGGGGTTGTACCTGCTTGCATTCCCACCAGCAATGCAGGAGTGTTCCCTTTTCCCCACAACCTCTCCAGCATAAGTTGTCATCAGTGGTTTTGATCTTGGCGATTCTTACAGGTATAAGATGGAATCTCAGAGTTGTTTTGATTTGCATTTCTCTGATGACTAAGGACGTTGAACATTTCCTTAAGTGTCTTTCAACCATTTTAGATTCCTCTGTTGAGAGTTCTCTGTTTAGGTCTGTACTCCATTTTTTTATTGGATTATGCGATCTTTTGTTGTCCAATTTCTTGAGTTCTTTGTATATTTTGGAGCTCAGACCTCTGTCTGATGTGGGGTTAGTGAAGATCTTTTCCCATTCTGTAGGCCGTTGTTTTGTCTTGTCGACCGTGTCCTTTGCTTTACAGAAGCTTTTCAGTTTCAGGAGGTCCCATTTATTAATTGTTTCTCTCAGTGCCTGTGCTGCTGGGGTTCTATTTAGGAAGTGGTTCCCTGTGCCAATGCGTTCAAGTGTACTTCCCACTTTCTCTTTTATAAGGTTCAGTGTGGCTGGCTTTATGTTGAGGTCTTTGATCCATTTGGACTTGAGTTTTGTACATGGTAATAGATAGGGGTCTACTTTCATTTGTCTACATGTTGATATCCAGTTATGCCAGCACCACTTATTGAATATGCTTTCTTTTTTCCATTTGATATTTTTTGCTTCTTTATCAAATATCAGGTGTTTGAAGATGTGTGGATTGATATCCGGGTCTTCTATTTGTTCCATTGGTCCTCCTGTCTATTCCTACGCCAATACTAGACTGTTTTCAGTACTGTAGCTCTGTAGTAGAGTTTGAAGTCAGGGATTGTGATGCCTCCAGAAGTTCTTTTATTGCACAGGATTGTTTTGGCTATCCTGGGTTTTTTGCTTTTCCAAATGAAATTGAGTACTGTTCTCTCAAGATCTTTGAAGAGTTTTTCTGGGATTTTGATTGGCAAAATTCCTTGATTTCGTAAAGGTCTTTAAATGCCCATCTTTTTTTTTTTTTTTTTTTTTTTTTTTTCTTGAGACAGGGTCTCTCTGTAGCTTTGGAGCCTGTCCTGGAACTAGCTCTTGTAGACCAGGTTGGCCTCGAACTCACAGACATCCGCCCGCCTCTGCCTCCTGAGTGCTGGGATTAAAGGCGTGCGCCACCACCGCCTGGCGAAATGCCCATCTTTACAAACATTTGAGATAAATGTATTTGAGCATTGAACAGTATAGAAAAGAGTTAGGAAGAAGATTAAAGTCACCTTTATTCCTACCTAGGTATAAATGCAAAACATGGGATTTTTGCATTCAGTTTTCGTATGCGTACATATGTGAGCTCATTGCCATTCTTTTAGTTTCTTGGCATCTTGTCTGCACATTTTCCCATCTTTCTAATTATTAGTTGAAAGTACAGTTAGCAAAATATAATGTTTCAACTTATGGCTGTTCCATAATACCTCCCTAATAATTGCAAATGATCCTATAAGTCTAGTTTTGCTATTGTGACATATGATAGCTGTCTTTGTCTCTAAATGTTATCTGTTGGCATGTCTCCTGAGAGTGGAAACTGATAATTGTGGAACTGTGGAGTCTTTCTTTCCAGCACCTTCCTCCTACCTGTACAAGTATTGTGTGCCTAGTGTGGAATGCTCACAGGGGGCAGAATGAGTCAGCAGAATGCAAAAGCTGGTCACACCTCCCTGTCTCCAGGAAGCACACTGAGAGGGCAGAGGGTGTCTCTGGGGTGCTGCTGTTCACTACACATTGGTTTCCCCATCAGTTGTGGCATGCTCTATATTGAATTCATGTGTTTGTTGGACATCTTTGCAGATGACCTACCCCTTCTCGTACATTTTATGTGTTCAAATATGAATTTTGAGCCGGCGAAACCATGTATATCCAGTTCCAGGGAATCCAACAGCCTCTTCTGCCTCTGTGGACACTAGACAAGCCTATGGTACAGATAGATGTGCAGAGAAAGCACCCATATGCATAACATAAAAAATATATTTTTTTTAAACAGGGTTTCTCTGTGTAGCCTTGATTGTCCTGGAACCCGCTCTGTAGATCAGGCTGGCCTCAAACTCACAGAGATCTTTCTACCTCTGTCTCCCTAGTGCTGGGATTAAAGGTGTGCACCACCACTGCCCAGCAATTAAAATTATTTAAACAAAGCAAAAAGCAACAACAGAATGAATTCCAAGCCAGGCCTGATGATTCACACTTTAACCGCGGCACTCAAGGCAGAGGCAGGCAGATTGCTGTGGGTTTAAGGCCAGCCTGGTCTACATAGTGAGTTTCAGGACACTCAGTGCTACATAGAAAGATCCTGTCTCAGTAAACAAACAGAAAAAGAAATTTGGCCAAGGATGCAAGTGTGCATGCCTGTAGATGTGATGCCTCCTTTAGGGCTGCCTCACTCAAGGCTGCTGTGTGGATGCATCCTGGGTCTGAAGGCCAAGGCTGGCTTAGTTAGGCTTGCTTCTGCGCAGCTGCTTCCCACAGCTGCTTCTGCTCTGCGCCCATCCATGTTCTCTGTTAGACAGGCCCAGCTCTCCGCCTTGCTTTCTTCCTGGCTTCTTCCTCTGCTTCTCAGTTACAGAAGCTTCCTCAAAGCTCTGCCACTGGGGTGGTAACTTTCTGCCCACCATATTTACTTATGTGGCTTTGTCTTTTGTGGTACCAAAGATGGAACTCAGGGCCTCCTGCACTAGGTAAGCACTCTTCCCGCTGAGCTGTTTCCCAGCCCTTCTGAGAAGGCTCTTGACCTGCCCTTTGCCTAAGGGTCTTAGTCTTGTGTTATTTGGTCTGTAGAAACTGTCCCTGCCCAGTGGGTCTGGTGCCCCCAGCATGTTCCCATTCCTCCGTTTCTGCTTGGAAAGCAGTGATTCTTGCCTGTGCCTTTCTTTTCCTTGAGGCACCCTGTGAAGGTGTCTTCATGTCACCTGACTGCCTATCAGCTCCCCTGTGCTAGGAGGCTGTGGCCATTTGGTCGAGGACAGGCCGCAGTCATTCCAGTCAGCCCTTCACCACCTTCTTGCTGCTTCCACAGCCACTAGAGCCGTGTGCCTATAGGGCTTCGTTCATGGGCACATTCCTTTTTAAGGCTCACATTGCTGTTACCTGGGAAACTCTAAACATTTAAAGCAGAGAGGTGTGTCACACAGTTGGGTCAGAGGCATAAACAGTTGCCCAGCATGGGGGTGGTGATAGCAGCTGCAAAGTCAGGGACAGCTGCTGATAACATTCAGAAAATTAGGTCATGTAAGAATGTTAGGAGACAGCTGCAGAGGGGCTGGGTACTCTGCAGGACCAGGGGGGTGACTTTCAGGAGATGCCTGGAGCCACAGCCCATGCCTGTTCCTCCTGCTGGAGCTCTGACATCTGTAGGGCCAGCGATGCCGTTCCTTCTCCAGGGAGAGCAGACACTGCAAGAGCAGGAGCAGTTGGTGCCTTGTTGCCAACACAACGTAGCTCTGGGACTGTGAGGAGCTAGGAAAACTGATCTAGTGTGTTGTCGGGAAATTACACAGAGATAGATTGTTTGTTGGGAAGTATATATGAAATATATGCGTAAATTAAACTTTATTTCTACTTACAGACTACAAAGCAATCGGCAAGATAGGAGAGGGAACGTTTTCTGAAGTTATGAAGCTGCGGAGCCTGAGAGACGGAAACTGCTATGCGTGTAAACAAATGAAGCAGCGCTTTGAAAGGTGTGTGACCAGGCACAGGTTGGAATCGATAGGCATCGTATGTTAGTGGGAAGCTTGTATTCATTTAAAGGTGTGTGAGCTATAACAGATGTCCTTGGACAGTTAAGATTGTGAGCTAATGTGTTTAATACACCGGGGTTTCTCTTGTCCAAGTTTACAGTGATGTCAGTGATTAACACCGACAGCATGCTTGTAAAAGTGAGGTATACTTCACACAGTATGTGTATGGTGAGGTTTTATAAATCAAACCTCAGTGAAATGTCATAGAGTACCTGGAAACTTATTCACAGGAATCAATTAATGTATTAATATATTAGAAAAATAATCTGCAGATAGAAACAGAGAAATTTAGTCCCCAGGAGTGGTCTTCTGGTCTTTGTGGGAAGTGATAGCCCTAGAGCTATAGTTTCTTATGTGTGATACTTCTTTCTTTTATAATTTTTTACGTTATTTTTATTTTTTGTGTGTGAGTATTTTGCCTGCATGTATATCTATGTACCATGTGCATGCAGTGCCTGTGGAGATCACATGAGGACATCAGGTCCCCTTGGAATTGGAGCTAGAAACAGTTGTGAGCTGCCATGTGAGTGCTGGGAATTGAAGGGCAGTCAGTGCTCTTAACCACCAAGCCATCTCTCCAGGTCCTGGGTGATACTTCCTATGCTGTGGCCTTGTCCCACAGAGCAGCCTCTTAAAGTCTTAGCTTCTCAGGGAGCATCACACCAAGGAGTCAGAAGTTGTTGTATGATGGAATAATTGCTGGCCTCATTGTAACCAAGAAATATTGCAGTAAGAGGTTTTAAGCCAAATGGATTTGTTTTTATATCAAAGAAATTACTATTTTAAACATATAAAGAAATTATGAAGAAAACTTGGTAACTCTCCCATATTGATATAGAACCTTTTTACTTTTGGTTATTTTATTATTACGTTATTTTTTAGATTTATTTTATGTGTTTGAGTGTTTGCCTGCATGTATATATATGCACCACATGCATGCCGGGTGCCCGCAGAGGTCAAATGAGACTGTCAGATTCCCTGGAACTATAATTATGGAAAGTTGTGAACCACCATGTGTGTATTGGAAACTGAACCCAGTCCTCTGCAAGAGTAGCAAGTGCTCTTAACCACTGAGCCATTTCCCCACCCCCTATTATTGTTGTTGTTTATGTATGTGGGTGTTTTGTCTGCATTTGTGTGTGCCTGGTGCCTATAGAGGCCAGGAGGGCATCAGGTTCCCTGGACCTGGAGTCACAGACAGCTGTCAGCCTCCTCAATAGCCATTCATTGCTCACTTCTTCATTTGATCAACATCTCTTTTACTATTTGGAAAAATCCCTTTTGGAATATACTAAAAGACCACTATTTTCCACCAGCCAAAGGCTAAGAATGTCATCGGATTGCATCTGAGGCCTATTGCAGAAATCTCTTTGTTTTGCTGGAGCCTGCCTACCTGATGTTCCCACCAGTGTGTTTATTTCTTGTGTGTTTTTGTAGGCCTGGGTGTATGTATGTCTATCAAATGTGTGCAGGTACTCTTGGAAGCCAGAAGAGGGGGTCAGATCCTCTGGAGCTGTAGTCACAGGTAGCTGTAAACCTGATGTGAGTGCTGGGAATTGAACCCAGGTCCTCTGTAATAACAGCAAGTGCTTTTAACTGTTGAGCCATCTCTCCATTAATGTATTTTAAAATACACTGATTAAAGATTTTCTTTGTTCTGTTACTATAAGAACTTCAGGAAAATGTTATCCACATTGGAACATGGTATCTGAGCCAAACTCCTGAGCCACGGTCACACCTGTGTGACTCCAGAATAAATCATTTCTTACTCTCTTTGAGGTGAGAGCTGTGCATTTGCATTGACAACCTTGACATTCTTAGATAAGCAGAAAACAAACAAGAAGAAGCTAATAATTCTGTAAATTCAATGGGTTCATGTAGTGGTAGGAACTGAACCTGGGGCCTCATGAATGCTAGGCAGGCACTTTACAAACTGAACAACATCCCCCAGCCCAAAAAATTCATATCTCAGCAATTTATGAACATAATCACCTCATGATAAATAAATAGCTGGGTATGGTCACACACGTCTTTAGTCCCAGCATTTCGGAGGCAGAGGCAGACAGATCGCTGAGTTCAAGAACAGCCTGGTCTACAAAGCAAGTTTCAAGGCACCCAGGGCTACACAGAAAAACCCTGTCTCAAAAACAAACCAATAAATAAATAAACCAATAGCAACAACAACAAAAACCCCACAAGTAAACTAAAACTCCATCTACCATATAACAGACATAGCACTTCTAGGTGTTTACTGCAGGACTCCACGTGAACATACCAGGGAGACACTCACACGCCAGGGTTTTCTACAGCAGTTTCTAGGAGCTGAGTCAAGGAGCCAGGATAGGTGTCCATCAGCAGAAGATGGCCAAAGAAGAGATGTTTCTAGACACGAGATAAGTTTTTAGCCATAAAGAACAACAAAGTTATAACTTGCAGGAGGACAGTAGATGCAATTGGAGATAATCATATTAGGCAAATTAAGTTTGTATCTCAGAAAGACAAATATTGTCTGTTTTTCTCATTTGTAGTTCCTAGATTTATATAGATACCTTCAGTTATATATGTATATATGACACCAAAATAGAAAAGAAACTGTCTGGGGAACAAATACAACAGACAATAATAAAAACAATCCATTTTCCTGATAAATCATGTTCTATGGAATACATAATACAGGTGCATGTACATGTGCTCATATACACATACACACGTACACATATACAACAGATGAATGTAATGATAACAATAATAAAAAATCCCTGATAAATTATGTTCTATAGAATACATCGTAGGAAGCTCTGTTTTAAAAGCATTTGGGGGCCGGGCGGTGGTAGCACACACCTTTAATCCCAGCACTCGGGAGGCAGAGGTAGGCGGATCTATGTGAGTTCGAGGCCAGCCTGTCTAAAAGAGCTAGCTCCAGGACAGGCTCCAAAAGCTACAGAGAAACCCTGTCTCAAGAAACAAAAACAAACAAACAAACAAAAACAAACAAAAAAAAATCGCCGGGCGGTGGTGGCGCACACCTTTAACCCCAGCACTCGGGAGGCAGAGGCAGGCGGATCTCTATGAGTTCGAGGCCAGCCTGGTCTACAGAGCTAGTTCCAAGATAGGCTCCAAAGCCACAGAGAAACCCTGTCTCGAAAAACCAAAAAAATAAAAAAATAAAAGCATTTGGGGGGCTGGAGAGATGGCTTAGCAGTTAAGAGCACTGACTGTTCTTCCAGAGGACCCGGGTTCAATTCACATTACCCACATGGCAGCTCACAACTGTCTGTAACTCCAAAATGTGATACTCTCACACAGACATGCAGGCAAAACACCAGTGCACATAAAATAAAAATGGATAAATTACAAAAAGCATTTAGGGAGGCACTTTTGCTGTGGCAGAGGGTGTTGGTGGCCAGGGGCACTCAGGCCGGAGCCACGGGCAGTGTGAACACACAGATCTTTGAATACTGTGCTGGGTCAAGGGAGGAAGCGGGGAAAGGCAGTCAGAAATACTCTTGGACTACAGCAGGCTTCCACGCTGGCTAACTGCTCAGCCTTCCAGCTGATGCCTAGCTCTGTGATGCAGCAGGTTGTGGGAATTTTCCTGGGTCCTGGGCCTTTTTCTGGGTAGCATCTTTCATGGCTCAAAAATGTGTTTCAGAAGAAGCAGAAGTGTACTAATGTGCTGTTAGGTATAACCTCTCAGAGAAACTAGACAACATGCGGAACTTTCTACATGAGAAAAGTTGGCAGAACAGAACTCAGCTAGCAGTAAGGAAGATAGATATCCCTAGTTTTTTTGAAGACTCTGGAACAAATGGGTCATTTAGTTGGGTGTGATTCCCATAGCCCAAAATGGGGTGGTTTCTTTAAAGGACTTTTTGGTAGCAATAGCCAGCACATGGCCTTGCACTAGTTTTGGTAGGTTTTGAAATGTGAGCAGTAAATGCAGTGCCCTTCATCAAGGAGAGCCTGGGGTAGACTCACCTGTCTCCAGGTAAATGAATGCTGAGAAAGCACAGACTTTTCCCATGATAATGAGAATGGTGTACCCCAGAACTTTGAAATGCTGACTGTCAGCTAGTGTGCACTTGTTTAGTTGCTTAGTTCTCATAAATGAATTAGTAAATTTTCTTTAACATTAATTATTAATAAATATTTTCAACACATTTAATTAGAATTTTATATATTTCTGTGTTAAAAGAAACAACCAAAAATCTTTTGTGATAATAGATGATAAAATTTTATGTCCTAAATGATAAAACCTTTATTTAAGGCGATGGTACTGGCTCACATCTTTGGTCCCAGCCCAGCACTCAGGAAGCAGAGGCAGGCAGATCTCTGAGTCTGAGGCCAGCCTGGTCTACAGAGCAAGTTCTAGGAGAATCAGGGCTACACAGAGAAACCCTGTCTTGAAAAAATTTTAAAAAGAAAGAAATAAGAGAAAAAAGCCTTGATTTGATGTCTCCCATCTCTCATGCATATGTTTGAGTCCCAGCACCAAAAAAGAAACCTTGAATCTTGTAAGATAATGAAGATGTTTGCCTAATTTATGCTTAATTTAAATTTTTGGTGGAAAAAATAAAACTTGATTAACTGTCTGAAATATAAGTGAGGTTTTACATTCATAACTCCTAATTTTATAGTTGACCTAATTGTAAATTAGTTGTGCATTTTTGCCTACATAATAGTATTGAGCAAGTGAACAATCTACGAGAGATACAAGCACTGAGGCGCCTGAATCCACACCCAAACATTCTTACGTTGCATGAAGTGGTTTTGTAAGTATATTTGAGCTTGGAAACTTATCAAAAGTAGAAAACTTAATATTAAAGATTATTTTTTTTATCATGGCTAGACATTTAAAATGTTTGTTTCGTAGTGACGGTTATCCCTTCATCTTATTTTTATTTGAGCATGTTGTGTCTCATTCCTGATATGAAAATGTTTTGGTTTACCCATGTTTGGAAAGCAGCTTAGTCAGATCTCCATTCCTTGTTGTGAATTACTTTCTTATGAATGCATAGCACCTTTTTATCATAATTCTTATCTTAATTGATAGTTTCATGATATTTTTCATTCATGTTTGGAGAATAATTTGCATAAAGTTTACCTGTCAATCAAGAAAGCAGAGCAGAGCATGGACACAGCCATGGACCCCCACCCTGCCACTGTATTTGCATTGTGCTTCTAAACTCACTGAGCTGGGAAGTCAGGCTACAGGTCCAGGACCTGCCATTCTGTGGGTTGGTGCCCTAGGTATAGAAGCCATGTACAGCTTTTAGGGGACCTGGCCTATCAAATTCTTAAAGGAACTCATCTGCCAACAAAAGTGTAATAGATGTCAGTCATGGGACAATGTAGTTTAAAATCAAAATGCTGAATGTTATCATAGCTGTGTGGCCTCTTGGCCTGCAGTGTTCTTGGAAGAACGAGCATTCATTTGTGATGTGCACAGTGCCTAGGTGTGTGAGTGCAGGACAGGCTGCATAGGCAAAGGGAGCCCTGCCAGGCAGACTAGAGGTGCACAGAGCAGCATCTGGGGCAGTGGAGTTTCATGACTTGGGTCTGAGTAAAATCAGAAGCTTGTTGGTATTCCCGGGCCTCTGCACTACTCACTTTCAGACCCGGAGCCCATGTAAGTGATAGCATTTGTCTTTCTTCTCTCCTCTGACAGGGTTTTGGGTTTTACCCCCAACCCCATTGTAAGTTATCTTGATTATATTGAAGTAAAATATAACATAGATCAATCAAAACTAAACGTGTAGCTGGGCATGGTGGCACATATCTTTAATCTCAGCACTTGGGAGGCAGAGGCAGGTGGATCTCCATGAGTTCAAGGCTCCATGAATTTGAGGCCAACCTGGTGTACATGAGTTCCAAGACAGCCAGAGCTACATAATGGAGAGACCCTGTCTCAAACAGTAAAACAAGCAGAAAAACTAACCATGCAGCCACAAAGCTTGATGTAAATTCATCAACTCCCAAGCTTTTCTCTTCTTTCTTCTGGTAATTAATGTTCTATTTTCATGATGTATCTTTTTTAAAGGTGATTTTAGAGCTTTGCTTTAGAGTTTTCATAGTATTTTATATTAGTTTTAGCCTAAATGTTGATTCAAAGTCAAAATCTGTGCCATCTTAATAATCTCATGGCCATTATGGGCTCTTGTAAGAATGCCTTGTTTACCAGAAATGTGTACAAATGCATATTAAAGGACTTGACTATGTTTTCTGATTAAGACAAGAAAAAGTAAAGTCTGCTTTCTTCCGCAGTGACAGGAAATCTGGTTCTCTTGCATTAATATGTGAACTTATGGACATGAATATTTATGAGCTAATACGAGGTATGTAGAGAATTTTGAAATGTAACCTGAGATGACCTTGTAACAAATGTTTGGGGTTCCCTGTGTGTTGTAGCCGCTGCAGTGCTGTAGTGACTGTAGTGGCAGGGAAGTGTGCAGTATGGAGCTGCTGCCCTGGGCCCAGGAGGCATTGTTCTGACAGCCTTTTAGCAATGACTGAAGCCACAAGCCTTCTGGGAGATCCTGTGATTTGGATGAGGCTAAGGCTGAAGGCATGCCCTCCTCACAAGGCTTCACTCTGAGGGTGTGTTGTTCCAACTCCTCACTTTGCTCACCCTTCCCTCTGTGCTCCCAAGAAGCCGAGCTCTCCCCTGGACTGCCATAGGGAGGATCATCCCTCCTTGCATTTGGAGCCTGACATAGCTCATATTCCAGGATGCTCCTTCATTCCTTCCCTCTGAACAGTAAAGCACTGTTCAGGACAGCTCACTTGCTGAGATGGCCTGTTATGGCCTTGGATGCGTGCAGAGTGTCCTGAGGGTGCCAGGAAGCAGAGCTTTGGCTTTCATTGAGCAGATGTCCCTGAGTATCTGACTTCAAGGTTATGTTAGATGTCATGATGAAATGCAACTATGAAAGCGATATAGGAGATAGTCTATTTTCTAGATCATATTATACCCAGAGGACAAATGAGAAACAGAACCAAGCAAAACAGCTGCCAGAGCTGGTGGGACATACCTGTAATCCAGGCTTATTGAGGGATGGAAGAAGGAAGATTGCCAAGACTAACCTTGGCTAAGCTGCAAGTCTGTCTCAAATGTTAAAGAAAAAAGGCCTAACAGATATTAGCTCAGTGGTATATCACTTGCCTAGCATGTGAAAAGCCTTGGGGCCAATCCCTTGTACTGGAGGAAAATAAATACATAAAGAAAAGAAAAAGAAAGAAATGGAAAAGGAGCAAACAGTTGCTGTGTTGCTGTAGAGTCTTGTGAACACCGTCTTTGTGATGGCGCTCTGGTGAAAACATCAGAAATTGATTTAAACCTTTGCCTCAAACAGCTGATTCTGGCACGTGCTTTGTCACCTAGCGACACCTGCCCCCAACACTTTATTTTAAAGAATCTGTATAGGGCTGATGTGGCAGCTCACACCTGCAGTCCAAGAGTACCGGTGGCTGAGGCAGAATGACAGGAATCCAGAGGCTAGTATAGACTATAGGGCAAGTCCTTAGCTACATAATAAGGCCACATCTCAGAAAACAAATGAAACACAAGGGAGCCTGCACACGTCACTTCCTTGGTTGTTTAGTGACAATTCTCTGTATTTGTAAGATATTTGTAAGATACATACCTAATGTTAGAAACCTTCTTTTGCCTCCTGAGGTGTGGTATATTTATGCTTTATGTTCAAGGGGAGGAGAAATGTCTGTGTTGCTATGTGTTTAGACATTTGAGAAAGGTATATTTAGAAAATTGTATATTTAATTCCCAATAGCCAGGGGATTGTGTCATTGAAGAAACTGAAGCATTTCTTTCTATAGCTACCTTCAGAGACTGTGAAAGACTTGCAGTTAGACCAACAGACAATCATATTGACAGTTACCCAAACAGGTCTGTCTTATCTGCCTGCTATGCAGGGTGACAATCACTGAAAGTTTTGCAAAAGGCAATTTTTTCTTAAGGTGGCCAAGTATGATGGAGACTCAAGTCCTCAAGTGTGTTTACCGCACCTGGGTCTATTTTCAGGACAGAGGTGGGTGGGAGAAAGTGTTGGGGTAGAGCAGTCAGAGGTCTGTGCACAGGTACTCAAACTTGATGGCTTTTTCTGGGACACAAGTTCAGAAGTGAGGGCTTCAGTATGGTCTGAAGGTGACATTTCCATCCTCCTAAAGTACGAAAGCTACCCCTGGATACTGTGACATGCCCAAGTTAAGAGTCAGTGAATTTTTTTTTTTTTTTTGGTTTTTCAAGACAGGGTTTCTCTGTAGCTTTGGAGCCTGTCCTGGAACTAGCTTTTGTAGACCAGGCTGGCCTCGAACTCACAGAGATCCGCCTGCCTCTGCCTCCCGAGTGCTGGGATTAAAGGCGTGCGCCACCACCACCTGGCAAGTCAGTGATTTTTAACAAAGTGGCCTTTGGGTACCCAAAAAGGAAAGTAGGCATCTGTTTTCACCATGGTCCGCTAGTCAGATTAACCACAGCAAAAGAGCAGGGAAAATAGTGCTTCCTTTGTCTGCCTGCAGGGCCTCCAAAATGAGACGGTTTGAAGCTATCTAAAAGCAAGTAGCCAAGAGGGAACCTGAGGTTCAGAAGGAAGACAGTGCCCAGGGTGTTTTGCGGACAGGGAAGGACTCAGTGTGTTCACGGGCTGGTCATGCCTAGAGTTGGGAGGATTCTGAGTGCTGCTGGTGGTTACATTCTCTCTGTGTCTCTCTGTCTCTCTCTGTCTTTCTCTGTCTCTCTTTTGATACAGGTTCTCTCTACATAGTACTAGCCGTCTTGGAATTCACTATGTAGACATGTAGACCAGGCTGGCCTCAAATTCACAGACATCTATCTGCCTCTGCCTCCTAAGATTAAAGGCCTATGTCACCATACTTGGCCAATGGTTACGTTATTGAGAATGGCTCACAGTCCTTACAAGTTGTTTCTGAGCTTTGAAAGCTACCATTTTACAATGATGAGCACTTTTCTGTAAATACCTAATAGAAGCTCGTGGCCTTTATCGTGAGTGTTGAGTATCTTTCACAGGCCAGGGACTCTATTGTCTGTACTGAATCTAAGTTGTTGCCAGCTATACCAGCCACCCTAAATGTTAAAATCTGGATAAAAGCTGGCAGCATTTATAAGGCATTTATTATTGAAATACACACTATGATTCCAGAATTAGTAACACATGGGGGCAGATGTCTTAGAGTCAAAGAAGTGTAGGCTGCTGCTACAGCTGACTGCCCATGGCCAGGTGCTGTTCTTTTTTTTGTTTGTTTGTTTTGTTTTTTCCTGGAACTAGCTCTGTAGACCAGGCTGGTCTCGAACTCACAGAGATCCGCCCGCCTCTGCCTCCCGAGTGCTGGGATTAAAGGTGTGTGCCACCACCACCCTCAGGTGCTGTTCTTCATACTTATAGAAATACACTGCCCAAGATCCCCTACACTGCTGCCTTTTGTTCATATCCCCACTTTATAGATGAGGAAATCAAAGAGCAGGGGAAAAAAAGCACCTTGCCTGGAAGCACCTTGCCTGGTAAGCAGCAGAACTCGGACTTGAACTGGGCCCAGCTTCAGAGCCCATATTTTCAAGCAAATGCACGCTGCTGAGAACAAACTGCCATTGGTCCTGTTTCTGTCATCGCTAAAGATGAGATAATTGAGGTTTCAGGGATTAGGCAGTAATCCAGGGTAAAGCTCTTCGGGTAGGACAGAGCTGGCATTCAAGTCTGTGAAACCTGCGTTCTGTACCCTGGCCCAGCATGGGCTTCCAGGAAGTCTCTCCTGATTGTTTGCTCGTGCTGGTGACAGTGTGGACCTACTGAAAGCTCTGGGTCACTAAAACCTTTTTTTTTTTTAAATATTTTTATGGTTTATTTAACTTTATTTTATGTGCATTGGTGTGAAGGTGTCAGATCCCTCAAAACTGGATTTTCAGACAGTTGTGAGCTGCCATGTGGATGCTGGGAATTGAACCTGGGTCCTCTGGAAGAGCAGTCAATGCTCTTAACCACTGAGCCATCTCTCCAGCCCTGGGTCACTAAAACTTTTGCTTCAAATAGCAGTCATGTGACCTTAATGACTGCTTTGGTCATTAGAGCACTCAGTAGCACTGTCACATACTAAAAAACAACCACGGAATGAAGGAGGTCATGCTGGCTTCATGTGGGTTGTCTACTCACATATATGATGTGCAAGCTCTGGGACGGGCAAGCATCCGAGAAGGTGGAGACTCAGCATTGTAGGTCTGGCTTTTGATATTCAAGACACATGTTGTAGAAATAACTAGAAGAAAGTGTGCTGTGGCTGTTTTTCCTTTGTCCAGCAGGTGTCAGGGGAGGCAGGGCTGACTGAGAACTGAAGACTCCCAGGCTTACCTGGACCTGTGGGCCCTGCCATAGGCTGTTGTTGTAGAGGTATAACATAGTGCACACAGGATTGCCCTGTATGGATGGAGAGACACAGCCCCTGGGAGCAGTCCAGTCAGGTCTCTGGAAAGCAGAGCCAAGGGAACTGATTACTGAGGCTATGCACTGACTGTGGCTGCACAGTCCCTACCATTGCTCCCAGCCTTTCCCCTTCCTCCTTTGAATGCTTGGTCTTCTAAACCCTGAGACGCTCCAGTGGCAACAGCCAGTGTTTATTACGTTATTGCTTTTTAGAGCACATCCGTGCTCAGTGGTAGGGCTGTGTCACCTGGGGTTGTGCTCTCCGAGGCTGTGGGGGAGCAGGCCTCCTGCAGTGAGTCCATGATCGCGGGAGAACGACATGAGGCAGAGCTGGCTCGACTGGTGCTCTGTGCCTCACCACATGCAGCAAAACTGTTATGCAACTAGGTACCAACAGCAAGGAGGGAAATGTTGCCAATTCAGCTTCAGCATTTAGCAGGTTTAATTCTACCTTTATTAAGAGGATCCTTCAGTTTTTATACATATATAAGAAGGAAAACAGATATAGGCTATGTTTTAAATAATTTTTTGCATTTCTACACACATGCACGACACATTGTGTGCAGGCTTCCATGGAAGCCAGAAGAGGGCATCTGATCCCCTGGAATGGAGCTGGAGTTACAGGCTGTTGTAAGACCTGACATAGGTGCTGGGAACTGAACTCTGGTCCTTTGCAAGAGCAGTATGTAAGCTTAACAGCTGAGCCGTCTCTCTAGCCCTGTTAGCTATCTTTGTTACAGTATTACTAGTACTTTTTTGAATGTCTGACTCAGAATGTCTGACATCTTTGTTTCCTGACCATTGTTCTCTGTCATTCAGAATATGGGTGAGACATTTGTCACTGGAATACTTTTTTCTAAAATGATGAGACCATCTGATTATATTTTTTTGTGTTTTTGTTTTGTTTTGTTTTTTGAGACAGGGTTTCTCTGTATAGTCCTGGCTGTCCTGGAACTCACTCCATATTCAGACCAGGCTGGCCTTGAACTCACAGAGCTCTGCCCACCTCTGCCTCCCTGTACTAGGATTAAAGGTGTGTGCCACCACCGCCTGGCATTATGGTTGATTTTTTTTTTTTTTTTTTTTGGTTTTTCGAGACAGGGTTTCTCTGCAGCTTTGGAGCCTGTCCTGGAGATGGTTGTTTTTTATTGGCCTATATTAATTATAAATAATGATGGATTTCATTTGACATTTTCATACATGCCTATAATGTGTTTTGATCTTATTTGCCCTCTCTGCCATTTTTTCCCTCCCCAACTCCTGCTACTCCCATTCCTGTTCCCAACTAATCCCTCTTTTAAACTGGGTGGTGGTGGCACACGTCTTTATTCCCAGCACCTGGGTGGCAGAGGCAGGCAGATCTCTGTGAGTTCAAGGCCAGCCTGATCTACAGAGTGAGTTCCAGGACAGCCAGGGCTACACAGTGAAACTGTCTTGAAACAACAACAAAACTCAAACAGAAAAACAACTAGCCCCCTTCCTTCTTGTACTTTCTTATGTTTTGTTTTGGACTGTTTTTCTGTGTAGCCATGGCTGACCTGGAACTTGATTTGTAGACTAGGCTATAGTTTCACATCTTTAAACAATATTTATTTTTATTTTATGTGTTTGAGTGTTTGCTTGCATGTATGTGTTTGCATCAGAGGTGTGCTTATTTCTTCCTGTGTGTGAGACCCAGTGAGTCTCGGTTGTTGATAGGAGTACAGCTCCGGGTGAGAGGTTAATGCAGGAGCATGAGCACTTTACCACTCAGCAAAACGTCTCCATTGAGTGCCTATAGATGATGAGGGAAGGGCAGGGTCCCATGAGCTGTCGCCCTTCTGTAACAGGACACTGATGGTGAGTCGGTAGTTGAGTGGCCTTGTCATGCCTGGGAGACAGTGTCCATGGCACTCTACTCCATCTGGCTCGTTTGTTCTTTCCCCTCTCCATTCTGTAATGTTGCTTGAACCTTGGCAGTTTGTTTCATGTGGCTGAGTCCAGCAGTGGCCTATCTTAGCACTTCACCAGTTGTATTCGGGGAAGTGTGGATCTACTGTTTATGATACAGCATGTGGCTCAGAGTCCATATTCAGCCGTGTACTTTGGTATCCTCCTTGGGCTCCTCCGCGTTACTATTAGGCTGAAGATGGAGAGCTCTTAGCGTCTACCTCTGAAAGTTACTTGAGGCTTACGTCACATGTAAAGTGTGGAGAGCAGTGTCCCACCCATCAGTGTCTTCAGTGACCAGTGGTCATTCATCTCCGTCACTGTCACTCGCAGTTTACAGTGTGTGGTGTAGTTTATAAGTAAGCAGAATGTTACAGAATGCAGTGTGGTTCTGCCTTTGATCTGTAGCACGAATAATAAAAGCCCAGAGACAGATAATAGGGTTCAAGCTGAAGGTCAGAAACGCAAAGCGGCCAGCCACTGGCTCTTACCCCTACCTCAGACTGAAATGGGCGATCCTGCCTCCATCAGTCCTCAGACTGAAATGGGCGATCCTGCCTCCATCAGTCCTCAGACTGAGCCTGAGCCTGAGGCCTGTCTCTTCCTGTTTTCTATTCCTCTCTGGTGCTGGGATTAAAGTGTGTGCCACCCCTGCCTGACCTGTATGACTGACTAGTGTGGCTGCTTTGCTCTCTGATCTTCAGGCAAGCTTTATTTACTCAAACACAAATAATAGATCTTCTTATTCAGTGAGCTAAGCCCTGTTTGAGGGGGTGAAGAAACTCAGTTTCTTCAAACAAAACTGAAATATTTCCATTTTCAGTCACCTGAGATGACGCAGCTTCAGAGAGAGCACAGAACCAGAAGGACTGTGTCCTTGAGTTTGCCATGGCTGACAAAAAGGGCTGCCCAGATCACTCAGGCTCTGCTCAGACTGGCATCCTACCTCCATCATGTCTCCCACTCTGGTCCTCAGTTTTCTGATGCGTCTCTAGGAACATTTGTGAGATACCAGGTGTCCCTTGGGTGACTCAAAAGCATGCTTGTGTACACACATGCTGTGGGCACGACCTCTGGGCCTCCGATATGGAGGGCCATTGGCCAGGCTGGGCTGGGCCCAGCATGCAGCCTCCCAAGCCTGACCAGAATGCCGTGCTTTGGCTGGAGGACAGGGGTTTATGGGAGTGTGTGCATGCTGAGAGCCTGTCATAGTGCAGCCAGTTTTCCTTCAGATGCCCTGACTCACAGTGAACACCTGTCACTGCTTGCTTACGATGTTTTACATTACAGAGATTGCACGTGACATTCCCCTGAGCTTTCTGAGGGACAGTACTCTGAAAATGTACTTTAGAAGACTCCAGCTAAGCAGACAAGGGCAGTAGCAGACAGGAGGTTCTCCAGTGCTTTACTAATGTCCCAGGATCTGTGTGAGATGACTGGACAATGGGTGGTTAGCCCACTCCTTTTCCAGGGTGTGCTCTCTCGGTGTCTCTAACACTGGTGCCTAACTTCCATGAGGACATCCTCCTAGGGAAAAGAGCTGCCCCCGTCCCCTGGGCTTGGGTGAAGGGACTAAGGAATAGTGAGGGCTGGGTAGCTGACCAGGACTCATGCTGGGGCCCAGGCAGCTAAGAAACTAGATTCTTGGATCCTGTACCCACTGTTGGGACTTCCTAGACCTGAATGAGGGCCTTAAGATCTGCTTCTCTAACTGATCACCAGATAGTTATAGTGCAGAGCAAAGACTCTAACCCATCACCAGGTGGCTGTGGTGCACAGCAGAGACTCTAACCCATCACCAGATGGCTGTGGTGCAGAGCAGAGACTCTAACCCATCACCAGATGGCTGTGATGCAGAGGAGAGACTCTAACCCATCACCAGATGGCTGTGGTGCAGAGCAGAGACTCTAACCCATCACCAGGTGGCTGTGGTGCATATCAGACTTCCCAACAGCCCAAGCTCCTGAGTCCAGTTCAGATAATAATACCAGCCAGCTTCATGCACTTGAGGGGCAGAGGCAGGCGAATCTCAGTGAGTTTGGGGCCAGCCTGGTCTACAAAACAAGCTCCAGGACAGCCAGGGGTGTTACACAGAGAAACCCTGTCTTGAATAAACAAACAAAAAACCAAAACAAACAAACAAAAAGATCTGGATGCTTATGAGATGACTGAACTTACCTTGCTGCTAAACCTGTTGACTTTCCTGAGTTGGAGGTTTTCTTTTTCTTTTTTTTCCTCCTTTTTTAA